>VWPU01017618.1:0-17571 GCA_013398955.1 Callaeas wilsoni
CGACACCGGCATCGGCACCGACGGCCCCCGCAGCGCCGCCCCCGGGCCCGGCCGCGGGGGTTACGCGGGGGTTGAACCGCCCTGCCCGGTCGCACGGGCGGTGGTGGCGGCGGCGCCGCCTGGCGCATCGCCCCTGTCCCCGTGCGAAGGTGCTGCCTGCAGAGCGCCGGCCGGCGGAGCGGCCCCGTGTCCCCGCCGGACAGGTGCCGCCCGCGGGGAGCTGTCACAGATCCAGCCGTGGCGCTTGTTTGCTTTGTGGAGGTGCTCGCGGCTCGCTCAGCAGCGAGACGCATTCGCCTCCTCGCGCTTGGGTTGGGGTTTTCCCTGTGGAAGTATGGATTCCCACGGAGCTGAAATATTCTGCCGGCGCTTTTCCGCTCTGGGAAAGGTTCTAAGTCAAGGCGAAAGAGAATGCCAAGACTGTTGCCCATCTGCTTCATTTGTTACCCTGTGCACAGCCCCTAGCTGTACTGTGCAAGCAGATATAGATCAGATTAATCCAGTGTGTTTATTTAAGAATACAGGCCGTGTTTTGGACTGATACCACTGTAGAATGTAATAGAATGTAATAAATTATTTGTCTTTGGTTTCTTTAAACAATAAACACGGGTTTAGGGTTAGATTGAGGGAATAACAAAGCAAGTACACACGGTTTTATGAGAGAGAAACAGGACAGGGCTCTTTGGAAAGTGGTATAGCAGAACAACTCTTGATGTCAGCAACTAATGGCTCTAGATTAACCATTAGCTTAACTAATGTTTATGACTGATGGCTGAAAGGGAGGGAACTTGCTCCCTGGTTGTAAACATTCACTCACGTGACTGTATGTAACTGCTCTATATAATCCTATATATATTTTTATATAGAGCCTCATTCTGGATGGCTGAATTCCAGTCACGTGTATGACAAACAAAACTGTCAGGTTTTGAGTGCTGCTCTCTTTTTCTAAAGTAGTCTTTAAAACTACTATTTGAAGGCTTCTGTCATCTGCTGCTTTCACTTCCGTAGTTAGGGAAATACTTAGAGATGCAGAGCTTATTGTTTGTATATAGATTTTAATAATGACGAGTGAGTTTCAGGTGTCGTTGCCAAGTGTGTGAGGACAAATGAAACTGCATCTCAAAGCCCAGCAGAGAAGATGACAAGAACAGGCTGGATTTGTTACTTGTCACAGACTGAGAGCTCTACGCATACTTATATATCTGTATTTAACATGGTAATCATCACGAGCTTGAAGGGATGTTGTCCAAGTCAGGTCATTGGTTCACGTTTGTTTACTAACATTTGACCTATGTTGTAATCTTGGGTTGCTCAGCTCTCACTGAAATACTTAATTCCCTTAAGCAAGATTTAACTTAAAAATTACTTGTTAAATGTGTAGATGAAATGCCTGTAAACTGTGGATGTTTGTTAGCAAGGTGATCTCTAATTTTGAGCCTTTACCTACATTTAGGCCCTTTCTAGTTAATGTAAAATTTTTTTAGTGATGTGCACTTAGTGTATTAGCACGCTTTCTGCCAGCTGGATGTAGCTGGTTTGGAGATTTGGATGATAGCTGTCTTTACACCATTTCTTAAAAGGTTCTTCATTGGATTTCATTTTTAATGACTCATGAAATCAATGATGTTTTTGGATGAAGTTTTGTGTCATTTCAGCACTAAAATTAATGAAAACAGAAAATGTGTAGTTTAGCTTTCAGAAAGTTGCGGAATGGCTTCATAGACAAAAGTTGTCTCAACTGCTTAAGTAGTATAAGAATAAATTCATTACAAAACAGGGAAATACAGCTTTCTTAAAAACAGTGGAGTAATTAGGAAGGGGAAAGGAGGAACAGGAAGGGAAAAAGAAGCAGGGAGACAGGTGTAGTTGCTGGTTTTGGACTCTGTGTAGTGGTGGGAAAGAAAATTAATCTGAGTCTGATACCATTTGTAAACTAATACTTTTATATGTTATCTAGCAAGAGTATTGTGAGGGTTTAAGTTACCCGGTGGGAGATGCTGAGATAGGGGAGCTGTGTGAGAAACAAGCACCCATCTGTGTGGCTCTGCTCTCTGTAAATGTGAAACAGAGTACCCTGGATTCGTGTTTGAGTGCACCAATATGACGTTAACAAATTTAAATGCCAGCATCCTAGCGCTCGCCTTACCTAGGGAAAAATCCAGTTTGCGCTAGGAAATGATACTGCTGCGACCTGCAGTACCAAATTACACTGCTGCATCTTGCACAAGGGTGCTTCCATCCTGCAAGGCAGCCTCTTGCAGGCGAGTGCTGTGCCCTGCGTGTGGGCACAGCTTTCGTTGCTTTGCCAAAGCCTCTTCTGTCACTGGACTGTATTAAGTTCCTTTTGCAGTTTGCTACAGTTGCTGGATGGTTCTAAAGAGCACAGTACGCTGTTCCAGTTCAGTTTCTCTCCCCATTTGGCTACATGTGTTGGTTTCAATTCTGCATGTAGGCAGAGGTCAGGCCCTGTTTACTTGGACAGTCGCTGAAGCTGGTGGCAGACATCGAATCTCAGACCTCCTAAGAGATTGACCACGTGTGTATTTTTGGATGCACCCCCACTTGTGCGCAGGGATACCTGGGAAGGTAAGGAGCAAGTTTTATTTTTTGCTTAATGATTCTTTAACGTGTGATCTTGTGCAGCTGTGCTAAGAGTTCTCTTTCCTCTTTTGCCCATCACTGAGATGAGAAGAGGAAGCTTAAGCCCAGTTCCTGAGATGCAATGATGACGTTTCAGCTTGGTTCCAGGGTAAGTACATCTTGAGAATGTTTCAGTATGCTTAGGGGAGTGCATGACCCTTTTTCAAAGGGTAGATGAATGCTTATTTGCTCACAAAGGAAAATGTTTTTAGTTGGTAAAATGGTGAAAGGGAGGCTGTCACAGTTTTTTGTCCTTTAACTAGCAGCTGTTCTCTGTTGTAGATGGGAACGCAGTAGATGGTGCTGAAGCAACACTGAGGCTCCTCCTGTGAAATATCCACAGTCCAGTGTGTATAGTGAAAGTGCTTGCTGACTCTCCCAAGTGTTGACGGTCCTGTGTCTTCAAGAGATGCATTCCAGGACAAGAAAACACTGACTGTTAGTTTTAAAGATGTTAATAAATAATTCTTTGTGTTACTTTTTCATTCTTTGTTGCTGGTGAAGGTAGGCAGATGAGGTAGTGCAAATACCAAACAAGTGGTGCTTCAGGTGCTTTCGGGTGTGTGTAGATAGTGGCCAAATTTAAGCTGTCGAACGTCAGCTCTTTGATTTGGTTGTTGCTCAGTGTTGCTGAAATCAACACTGAAAGTGTTTGGGAAGTTCGGGAGCTGCTGCTCTGGGAATACACGTTAAAGCACTTAGCCACAGTGCCTGTGTTTCCTGTCTGTCCACGCACTCCCTGGGAGAAGCATACAGGGAGGAACTCTTTCACAGTATGGTTATGAAGTGGTATCAAGGTTTGTGCTGTCAGAATAATGTGCTGTCAAAACCATACACTGTCAGCAAGCCTGACCTGCTAGGTAATACGAGCTATCATTGATTGCTCTCCTAAAGGTCCTCTCAGGAAGGTGGTCTGGTTGCTGAATAATGGGAGTGTCATCATCTCTCAGTTCGTGAAAGTACCCTTTCCTAAAATAGGGGAGATTTGACAAGTGGTAGATACTTTATATCCCATTAGGGAAAGTAAATAAGTCTGCCTTTCTTACATTGCAGCCATTCATTTAATATCATGACTTGTGTTTGGTACTTTGTATGAAGGCAGGAGCACTAGAACTTCGTCACTGATACATACCCAGTGAAGAATGCTTAGCTAATTTTAAAAGTGAAATCATGGGCCAAAAAAAATTGTTCCTTCCTCAGCATTTGGTTTTATGAGTAGTCAAGATCCCTGTCCACTACTTCTGATAATTCTGCTGGTAGCATGATGGAATTGGTGTGATACAGTAGTGTCACTTTCTGGGGCTGTAAGTAGCACTAGGGAACCTGACTGGCCCTCTGAACTAGTAGAAGTTATTTTCTGTATTTTTAAGTGTAGATAGTGGATGAATGGCCAAGTGCAGTTAGTGCATTTTCCACTCCCTATCTGGAGGATCTTAGGCTATAGAAATGCTTTTATGTTTTACAATTCTTTGGCTTCTCCTCATTTAAGAGAGCCCTCCCACTGCCTATCAAAGCTGCCTGTAAGTGGCTTTTTCAGATCATTTATGCATGTGTGAACATAAATAGACGCCCGCACCTTTTCGATTGGTAGTGAAACTATAGGAAAAGAACCTTCACGGTTAACTTGGGTGACTTTGTACACACCACTTCTGTTTGTAAGGGGCAGGAGCCTGAGAGCAAAGGAAAATTGCTTTCCCCTTGTTCTCTTGTGCTTCTGGTTTTTTCCTGTGTACAGTAAGTATACCCTACAGGATTCAGCATCCTTACATAAAGAGAGAGGAGTCTTTATCCACAGCAAGTACCTTCTGATCTGGTCTTATAAGTGAACGCTATGTTTTTAGCTTGGGGGAAGAAAAAGGGAGGGGAGAGTGTGAAATGATTCCAAGTTGAAATTAGTTTCTCTATTTTACAGGAGAGGAAAAAAGCAAAATTTCCATTTAGATTTTTTTAGAGAACTCGTGATAAATGTGGCATTTTAAGTCTGCATTACTAGCAGTCATTTTGTAACTTTTTTCCTACGTTTTACTACTGTGAGCAGTAACTTAAAGAGTAATGTAAGGTGACTAGTTTTATACTGCTTCAGCTGGACCCTTACAAATTCATTGAATTCAACAATCAAAACTGAGCACTGAGGTAGCTGTAGCATGTGTTTTGACTGAAGTCTACCAGGTGGTAGTTAAGTGTAGTGGTTACTTTTTCAAAGTTAGACACTCTAGTAAAGTTACAGTATTTTAGCAGTTTCTTAAAACATACACAAAATCTACATTGGTTTGACTGTTACGGTGCTGAATGTAGAATTTGATTTTCTAATTTTTCAAATGTCCATTATTTCAAGAATATACATTTCCTTATGCACTGTGTTCTGAAAAAATGTGTTCTGGTACCAGTTGGTTTGTTAGATTCTGCTGTGACTTTAGGTTACTGTCAGCTCTCTAAGGTGACATAAATAATTGAGGATTTTAGGCCTTGTATTAATAGGCAGATTTTTCCAGCCTTATGTCTTTAAATATATTTATTTATGCATTTATTTTAATGTTTGATATCTTTGAGACTCAAGACTTTGAGACTCAAGTCCATGCCATAATGCCATGTCCAGAAGTAATACATACATTTGTCTGTTGCTGTGACTTCTATGTTGCTTGTAAGAATTGCACTCGTGCTCCCTTCTGAAGTACTTAATTTCCATTTTTAGTGTCTCTGGGTTAATGCTTTTCTGAGGGCACTGACATGAATTATGATTTTAGGCAGGTGATGCACTTGCATTTGAAGTGTTTGGGTGCCTTTTTCAACATGTCACGCTGCACAAGGTCAGTCTGTGTAATGGATCCGTTCTGGACACCAAGCTCCGTGTTTGTGTCGCTCTTGGTGAGATAGGGATGGGTTTGGATTCATGTTATGTTACCTTCTAAAAATACTGACAGGGTGAGCATTGTGTTTACTCTGAAAGAAATACCCCTTTGGATGCTGACTCCATATTTACTGTAACTTAGGATCAGTAAAGTGTTTTGAATCCACAATACAATCAGCACAAATACAACATTATCCAAAATTAGTAAGGATGGCACATGGAGCTAGGCCAAGTGCCTTATGGGCATATCTGTTACAATTGCCTTAATTGCTTGTATTTGTGGTTTATTCTGGCTAGAGACTTTGACTGATACTTGTTTATTCACACTCATTCTCTGTTGATTTTCCTTCATTCTGTCACTTTTTTTTTTTCCCCCCCCTTTGCTTGCTGGGAAAGATAAAGGCATATTAGAAAGGTGTAAAGCTTAGAGAAATCTAAATGAAAATGCTTTCTGTATTTTGAGTGGAGTCACACCTCTAGCACTCAGATGTGTTTTATTTATCCTTTGAAGAAGAGAAATGGGTATTATATCACCTTTAAAAGGAAGAATCGTGACAGTGCTTTTAATTTTTATGTATCCTTCAGATGGGATACAGAAGATTATTAGTGATTTGAAAAACCTGGAGGTAAGGAACCTGAGCTAAAATCAGTCTGTTCGATATTAAGAACCCTTTTTTTTGCTGCACATTGTAAGAAAACAAAGTGTGAAATAAAGCAATTGGAAAAAAATCATTATGTCAGTGACTTCTGAATTTTAGATGTATAAATGGTGTTTTAAACTCTGTGTGTGCAGGTGCAAATTTTAGTCCATTTGCTTTGTGCATGTCAAGAGTAGGCTTTAGGAAACTGATCCCCTAAAACTTGAAATGAGTTTAAATTAGGTATTTGTGCTTCTTAGTGGTGTTTGACTTAGAATATTCAATTAGATGAGCACAAAATTTAATTGATTTATCTATGAACAGCACAGTCTCCTGCTCTGAAAAGTAAAACCCACACAATTCTAATATTGCAGTGTGTCAGATTTACTTTGCGTTGCTCTGCATGACAAAAGCAGAGACAATACATTTTTCTGATTCCACATATGAAGCATAAATGGAGGTACATTTAACTTGTTCAACTATAGATGTTTAGTCATAAAACTTCTGCAGGTGAAAGGGAAATATAACATCATAATTCAATTCTTTTGTCATGTTATATCATCCTTCGTGACTTAAGTTTTAGGCTATACGTTCTGTGCCTACTCACTAGTTAACTTTGAGTAATTTATTTTAGTTGGTGATACATTTTAATTTTCCTAAGCAGCAAAGAGGCTGATTTATCAGGCACTGCAGGTTGTCTGCTATAAAGTTTCTAAGCTCTGCTTTTTTGCTCATTGGAGTTGCTCAGGTATTTCAGTGATGAGGCTTTGGAAATACCTTGGATAAATGACACAGTATTTTGTACTTGGATTAGACAGCTTTAAACATTTATATCTAAAACTGTCTGGTGTAAGGACTGTGTGGATTGTTTATTATGTGAAATAGCATCCAAACCTTTCCTATGTTGGTGTGTGTATGAAACCAAGAAGTGTCAAGTCAAATACAGCAGCCAAGGTGCTATACCAACATTCTGAGCGGTGGTGTTGTGTGATCATGTGTCATAAATTGTGCAAAGCTATGGGGATGTGACATAATAGATATGTATTATAAAAAATGGGGGTGAGTTGGGAAAATTAAGCTATAATTGTCTTGGTGACTCAGTGTAATTGTCAGTGCTTCATTTCTTAGTGCTGACTAAGATGAGTGAGTTGTTGGGAATGTACTGAAATGGAATTTCAGTATTGTATTAAAGGAAGTGGAAGCTTCTGAGTTTAACTGTACGGGCCAATAGGGGGTCTGCAAAGGTCTGAACTATTATTTTAAGGGTTTCAGTTCATGTTTTCCTAATTTAATGTAATTAGTTTGTGTTTAAGTCATCTTACTGGTAAAGTGGTCACTTTGAGAAAGAACTTGTCTTGATGGGAGGGTGAAGGCAGACTGTAAGTTCAGTAATTCACCAACAGAGGAATGACTTTGAGCAGTCATTAGCTGAATTGGTTTGAAGAATATTCTGCCATATATATGGGATGTTTGGGGGGGTTTCAATTTTTTTGCTGTAATGCTTTTTTTGCATGTATATGATGTTTCTTTTTGCTTTCAGGTCTTGAGTATAAACTTACATAAGTTCTAAAAATGGGAAGAATTTTTTTGGATCATATTGGTGGCACTCGCCTTTTCTCCTGCGCAAACTGCGACACGATCCTGACCAACCGCTCCGAGCTCATCTCCACTCGCTTTACAGGGGCCACGGGAAGGGCCTTTCTTTTTAACAAGGTTGGTAAGAAGCTGGAGGAACTGCTGTTTGCTTTAGAAGAATGAGTTTGTGGGATAGGAATCTGTCATAAGATGGAAAAAACTTCTTGGCTAAAGTGTTGCATAATTACTATTTTAACTTTTATTTTGTTCAGCTGTCTTTGAAGTCAAATTTGACATTTGCTTTTGATGGGAAAGTTATCTAAATTAGTTTTGTCTGCAGTACTGAAAGACTATAAAGAAGACTGTGTATATAGAGGTATCAGGCCAAAGTCGATAGAGTTTTAACTTTGGAGACTTCTGTAACATGAACCTCAAATTCACTCTGAGAGTATCTGGTGTCTGTCAGAGGGTTCCAAAGGCGTTTTCACTTTTATGCTGTTTATTAAAAAAGAAATCTAGATAATATTCTGTTTAATTTCTGAAATGCATTAAGCTAACAGTAGTCTGGCAACTTAAGTTGCCACAATCAACCACAATCTCTTTTACAGGCAGTAATACTCTGATTTAGTTTAATAGGTTTTAATTGATCAGATTCAATAGATTGAAATACAGAAGCGATAACTTTTGAGTGAATTATTTATTAACCTTCCATAAAGACTCATCCATTAGATTAATTGAAAAAATTGTGATTGTCCTTTGCTTTCTTGCAAAGTTCCTGGTCAAATAATGCTGGGTGTATTTTAGTTTTGTTTCTTTCTTGTAAGCCATTTGGCCATGGGCAGAGTTGGTAGAGGCATCAATAGTGTCTTAACTGTGTTTTGCTCTGCGACTTCTGGTATCCTGAATCTTGTCAGTACTGAGAGATTTCTTCCTCATCCAATAAGCACTGGATCCTGTGGTTCAGGTTTTTTTGATGTTAAATAGTGGGGTTTAATCACAGTAGTTTGAGTTTTTGCATTTCTGCAGTCAGAAGCTGTACATCTGAAGCAGTTAGGTGCAAAGCTGAGAAAGCAGTGCAGTCCCATCTTTTAGAATATGCATATCAGCAGTTTGGATATGGTCGTGACATCAACTTTTCAACGAATTGTTCATCCTGGCTTTGTGGTGGTGCTGCAAAAGAATTTAAAAGTATATTTTAAACTGCTGGTACAGCACACAAAAAGGTGCTTGTTTCATGTCTACATTCTCAGCCACCGACTCTGGCTTTTTCTTAGATAATTGTTTCAAAAGCACCACAAGGTTTTTAAAAAAGTACCGCTTTTAATATTTTGGTTCGGAGTTCTGGCAATTGGTGATCACATCAGCTGCTAGAAATGGGTTACATACATTACAACTGGATGACTATAAATGTACAAGTTGTTCACTGGGAGTTTGTCACCCAGAGTTCAACACAGCACATTCGCACATTTGGTAATAGCAATTCATGTCTCTCAGTTAAAATGTGAGGGTTTTACATCGTTGTGAAGCACATCTTTAAGGTGTTACCTTCTCTAGAAGGAGATTTTTTACACCGCAGCTTTCAGGTTGTGTGCAGTGCCACAGGCTCTTCCCTTCTGACATGCTGACAGCCGTTTACCAGGTTTCCTGAGGCAGACTAATCCTTTGTGTTCCCTGTGCGCTGTGTGTTTGTCCCAGGTGGTAAATCTGCAGTACAGCGAAGTTCAGGACCGGGTCATGCTCACTGGCCGCCACATGGTCCGAGACGTGAGCTGCAAGAACTGCAACAGCAAACTGGGCTGGATCTATGAGTTTGCCACTGAAGACAGCCAGCGCTACAAGGAAGGCCGCGTTATCCTGGAAAGAGCCTTGGTCCGGGAGAGCGAAGGCTTCGAGGAGCATGTTCCATCCGACAATTCCTGAAGAGGCTCCGGTCTCTTCTCAGGTTCTCTTCAATTGAAACTCAAATATAATAAAATCAACAAAAAAATCTGCTTACATACACTGTCACCTTAGCATCAGAGTCGGATTCATGGACTACGAAGTGGGAAAGATTGTGAGAATATTTCAGATGGAACCTTCCTTTCTTTATTCCTTTTATATTTTACTTTCCCTCCAGCAGCTGTTTGTAGAAAGAATGTTGTGCAGATGCTGTAACTTTTTCTCTCTTTCATTTACATCTGTTAGATTTGAGATCGTATCTTCAGGTACAGTGGGCTAAAACGAAAATATTTGCAGGATTTGTCTTTTGTTGGAGAGAAATTCAATGAGGTGGTTTTTTTTAGTTTGCACAAACTGATGTCAGCATCAAGTTATTTTAAAACTACAGATGTTTTTTTAAAAGTATATTCCAACTTTTGGCGTAAGTTTTTAGTTAGGTTTTTGTTTGGGTTTGTTTTCTTTTTTTTTACCCAGCCTTTTCACCTGGTTTGCTAGCTAAAATGAAGAGATCCGAATTTGTGCTGAGTGCTAAAGGTTCAGTGTTGGTACGGCTTGGGCTGGCCCATGTGCCATATTCTTGTTGAGGTTGATTGGTAGCACAGAGCCCATTATTTCTTGTCATTCTTGACCCAAAGATGTCACCATTCCTTGTTTATTTGTGAAGTCCCATTCACCATGTAAACTGGTGTTGATTGGAAACTATTCTTGAAATAGGGCAAAACTGCTTGGCTTTTTTTAACTTTAACAGATGTAACTTATGAGCATAGTAATAATATAAAGTAATAGCTGTCTGTTTAGTCTTGCATTGCTTACGAATCCAGCTGTGTTTGTAATGATAGGGATCCACTGAGAAACTACTGTTTCAGTAGTCATTTTTTTTCGTTTCTCTACTAATCTCATTAAGTTAGACAGGGAGCTGCAAATCTTAATTCTTCTTCAAGTAGCTTTCTTTAAACCCAGAACTTCCTATGTTAAACACAGCTGCTGTGTAAAAGGAGAAGATTGCCAGCATGTTTGTTCATGCCTAGAGTTATGCAATCTGCATCTCTTGAAAAGATTAACTTAAACAGCTTGTTTTCAAATGCTGCTTCTGGTGTTGAAACCTTTATCTTTCAACTTTGTTGAACCTTTTCATTGTGATGTTATGTTTTTATCCTTCTGGGCAGCAGTACATGTCAGCCTAGTAGTAACTAGTGACTTGGATTCCTGCTTTGTTCTTGTAGAGGTCAGCTCTGTTTAAAACAGTGAACAGTGATCTTGCTTGGTGAGGTTAGCAAAAATGCTCTTCATTAACTTAACTCAAGGGTGCCCAAACACTTTCATTGTGTCTTAAGCCATAAGTTAAGATCTCAAGGGCTGAAATTTATTTGAATGTTAGATATGTATGATTTCTTATCCAAGATATGAGTTGGTTGTGGTTTTTTTTCTTATTGAATAAATTGTGGTCAATGTGAAATAAGTTACCCACAGTTGTAGGAAAGGGGCGGAATCCCACCCAACCAAACAGATCTGGGTTCTGACCTTTCAGAATAACTTTCTTCTCTAGCCACAGCTCCACATCTGAAACGAAGATGTGGAGTGTGACTATGCGGAGTATTTTTCTTAATTTTTTTGGTTGCCAAGTGGCAAATTGGACACCCCTGACTTGAATCTACTGCCTCTTTCATGTAAAGGTAGCTTTGTTCTAGAAATGTCACATAGAAAGAAAACAGAGTAGATCACATACCAGAGCTGTGCTTGAATCAAGCTGCTTAAACAATAGTGTACTTGTGCCTCAAATGAATCAGTTTTTGCACTGAGTACAGTAGTACCCCATTATCTTGTACTTCTGTCCTTCACAGACCCTGGAAGCGCCATTAGCATGGTTCTCTGCAGTACTTTTCTTGTACTTCTGACATTACAGTACAATAAAGTATGTTTTGTCCTGAACTGATCTTTGCTGTCCTTTTAGAGTTATTTTCATAGAGTCTGTCAGCCAAATCACATAACCCATCTTTCGTTCCTTGTGTTAAGTTTCTGCAGCACAGTGACAAGCTATTGACGAGCGTCCCTCTCTGTATAGGTGGCAAAAGAGTTGTGTTGATTTTGGAAGGTGCCAAGGAGAGCTTCATGCGTACCACTTGGACACTTGAAAGCCTTCAATTTACTCCTGTTAAAGAGAAAACAGGAAATGTCACATATAATGGAATTCTGGGTGCCAAATGTCTTTCCATGAATTTGAAAAGACAGCAAGCTAAGCAAAAACCAACCTTCTGCAAAAAACTTGAGGTTTTGGCTTCTGAAATGGCTTGGGAATTAATGAATTTGGTATTATATATCTGGACTTCTGTGACTTTTGTGTTCAAATGTTAGGCAGAAACCTGCTAGCAGCTGGTCAACTTCTAAATCTGTAGCTGAAGAACTGAGATGTGTTGGTGTGATGGAGACTGAGGCTCTTATTCTAACTTATATTAAGACCATTTTGGTAGAATGTTGGTGTGGGATGATAAAAATTACTTTTCACGAAGCCTTTGATTTGAAAAACATGTGAGGTGAATTCTTAAAAGTCCCATGAGACTTAAGCAAGTCCTCTGCATCTTTAAAACAGTAGACTTTGGCTTGCTGTTTTAGCTTACATGCTGTTCCCTCCTCTATCACTTTTGATGGCTCTGGGAGAGTTGATCCTTCTATATTTTAGCTGCTCCTCCTTGAGACGCTTGGTGTGTGAACACAGATAACTTATCTGTAGGGAACAAGGCCATTGGTTACAGCCCATCTAGAGACAGAGGAGATACTGCTGTTTGGCATCAGCTGCAATTTTGTAGTAGTGCAGTAGCCTGGGGTTCTCAAACAAGGGCTGGCACAGGAAAATGCGCCACTACAGTGATCTTTTGCCTGGCATGTGGTGGTGCCTGAGGTAAAGAAGGTAGCAAGGAAATTGCAGTGCATAGCAGAGTGCAATGTGCCTTCCTGGAGACCTCAGACCCTGTGTTCATAGGCTGCAGCTTGGGCCAGCAGCGCTGCTGTGACATTGGCCTGACATGAGCTGGATTTGAGTTCATGTCACCCATGCTATGATCTCATCCTGTGGGTGGACTCAAAACTGACACACGTCCTTGCTACTGTTTCAGCAAAACACAGCTTTGGGAACAGGAAAAGATTGGATGGTGTGTTCGTGGAACGTACAAGCATTTTACTTATGCTCTCCAGGGATGCTGGAAGAATTTTTGAAATGACAAAACACGTCTGGTGGCTCTGTTAGAAGAAGTGGCCTTACGCAGGGCTCTGGGGTTGGCTGTTGTCACTGCCACAGCCTTATTCTTACAGGCCAAGCTTGTCTCTGCAGACTGGGGTCAGAGCTGTAGGAAAAAAGTCAGCAGATCATCAGTGGACGAGCAGGTAAGGAATGGGTGAAGCTGCAGTTCAGGACACAGTTGCCAGGTACAAGGATGAGGTGGCTGGGAGGGTTCTGGCATTGGTGTGGGAAGAGGCTAGCTGGTTGATGAACCCTATTTTAGATGAGAAGCACAAACTGTGATACTGCAGTACCGTTCTGCAAAAGCCAGAAGTAGTGTGTTGTGTTTCATTCTTGGGCCTGCCTTCACTTAAACCAACTATAAATTTTAAAAATCCAGTGAGGCTTGCTTTCCTGTGGATCTTGAGGGCTTTGCAGACTCCGTGATGCCTGACAAAGATGAAATGTTTCCGTCTTTTTATTTTGCTTGGGGCACTGATAAGGATTGCTCTGCAATCCTGATTTTGCAGGACTTAACTAAGCAATTTTGAGGCCCCTCTCTTCATAACCTGGAGTTAAAGTTGCCCAAAAACTTCAAAATATTGCTTTGAGTGATGAGGAGGAGTATGACCTGGTTGATAATGTTCCTGTGCGAGCTTTTTCCTTCTCGCAGGAAATCTGAAATATGGCCAAAGAAGGTGAGCTCCTGTCTGTCTCGTTACATGTTGTGTGACAAAGACGTTCAACAGCTGCTGACGAGCCTGGTTTCTGCAAGTGTAGAGCTCTTCCTGGTCTCATTGTTACTTCCTTCCCTACCTCTCTCTCATGTAAGAATTTCTGGTGCGTGTAGGAAAGTGTAAGGGGAGAAATCCCACATTTGCCTTCCAGCCTTTAGTATACTGATAGTGTTGCTCTTACTTGAATGGATTTCTGTGATCTCGGTAAAACTGCTGCCAGGCTGCTGCTGCCTTTTTACTTAAAGGCCCTTCTGGCAGAATATTAGTGACTTAATCATCTCTCATCCCTAAGTCTAGGCAGAGGTTGTTTGAGAGTGATGCTGGATAGAGGTGATGTGAAGGAAGACCTCAATCACACCACTCACAGGACACTTCCATTGCTATGCTGCATCTCTTTCCTTCTGATGCTATTTTAAGTGTGATTTGCTTGAGTTTGCATTGCAGGTCCTCCTTTTAAACAGGAGGTGACTAAGAGACAGCAGTCTGTGCCTCTGTTAAATGGCATTTCTCTCTGAAGGACCTGAAATGCTTACAGTTTGGTAGAGAGTGCTCTGTGTGCTGCTCAGCTGGAAGGGGTGACTGTGTTCCTGTTTAACTTGTTCCTGCAAAAATAAACCCCAGTGCTTGTCTAAGATATGGCCAAAAATCTCCCTGCAATGGGAGCTGGGATATGGAGGAGAAATCTGGGTGAAAGTGTGATTCAAGTATTAACTAATGGTGTTTGACTTCCGAGCACTCTGAAGCAGCAGAGGAGAAATTATTTTCTTTTCTTTTTGCCTTGTGTGGGTTCCAGGAAAGTGGAAATCACTTGGGCATTGCAGAGGATCTAAGGTCCCCTGATGAACAGAGGAGTGGGAAGTGCAGCACCAGGGCTGACTTTGGTACAGGCTCTGTGTTGTGTTTGGATGAAGGCAGCTGGAAGGTATTTGTCCTTCGAAGCAGGCTCTGTTTTTGTTCTCATTATCTGAAGCATTTAACACTATCAGGAACTTGCATTTGTGTAGAAGTAAAAGTAGGAGAAAGAACAAAAGGCTGTAGTAATAATTTGGATTTCCTAAGCATGAGGGCTAAATGGGAGAGGGAAGGTTGTTCAGATCTTGTATTTTGACTCTGCCCAGGAGAGAAATGTGTGTTTGCCTGACATCAAGATCCAGTGCTGTTTCTCTCTGGGACTTGGGGATGTTTAGATACGGGATTTTGCTTTGTCCTTTTGTAAGCATTTGATTTGCCTGTTGTAAACATTTACAGGTGTTTGAAGCAGTAGGTTTACTGAATTACAACAGACTGCATGCCATAGTTGTTCACACACTAATGGCAGATGTTGCAATAGATGTAGTTAGTGTAGTAGGGAGTTCCCTTTTCTATGAGGGGAACACAAGGCAGAATGGCTCATACAAGGGTGCTTAGCCAAAGAACTGTGTGGTGGCTTTCAGCTGTCTGTAGAGACAACAATCCTCTGTCCCTGGAAGAGTTTGAAAACTAATATACCAGACACAGCTTCATGGTGAGTATGAAAGGAAGAGGACATTTGTTATTTTCAGGGGTAGATCTTGGCACATGTGCACGGTCAAAAATGTGGGATGCTCCAAGTTTGGTAGTGAGAACTCAAGTACATCCCATGGACACAGGGCAGAAACAGCCCCTTGTGGTTATGCTCCTGTTGGTATTTGGCCAGCAGATCTTTTTCCCCATCCTACCCATTTTTATTGTCTCTGGTCTGGTCTGTAGTGGTTGTTGCACCTTCCCTGCAGAATTAGTGCAGCTTAAGGACTTGGGGAAGTGCCTGCTTTTGGCAATATTAGACGGTCACTTCTACTATCCTAACGGTACCAGTACAATGGATTAGTTGTTGCAGCTCAGAGGGATCCATGGATTGTCTGTTCCATGTCTCCCTGCTGAGGAGGGATTAGCTTAGTGATGTACTCAATGAGTGCATTCTTGGGATGAAGTTCCGCAGTGGGATTTCTTATTGTAGCCCAAAGTACATTAGGGAGATACGATTTAGGTCACGGAAGTAGAACACTTGAAAAATGCCAGATTTCCAATGGATTGGGGAGCACATGGTTATCCTGTCCCTGCATACACACAGCCTGGGGATGAAAGTGGCATGTGGTCACAGGAGCAAGGATGGCACCATCATCACCCTTTTATAAGGTATGCATTGAACTTCTAGCTACAGCCTCCATCCCACCATTCCTAACTCTGGACTGCTGGACTTCTTACTAATTTTGTTTCTAAAGGCAATTTGAAAAGGAACTTTCTGATGTGCATTTTAGTGGCAAAAGTAAAAGAAACTGAGATTAAGTATTTGTAATTGCTGGTTTCTTCGTGACTGGGATTTGAACTGGAATCACCCATTTGGTGCAGTAACATTTACTACTTAAGCTCCAGGCCTGACTGCTGCTTAACCAGCAGCTGGAGGAAGCTTTTCAGTGAAGAAAGCTGGACAAATGACAGATGAAGGCTTTAGAGGTTTTCATTTGATACGAAATTTCAGTATGAGACAGGGAGTTTTATTTTCAGTTTGTATGCTAGTTCTAGTTTGGTTGAGGTGGTTGTGGTTTTTTGGTTTTGGCTGGGGTTTTTATTTTTCCCCTTCTGATACCTGGAGTTGGTGAATTTCTTGCTCCATGTAGGACTTTGGAGGAAGAGATGGGAAGATGAAAATTACATTCTATTTCCTATCCAGGCTGCCTAACTGACTCTTGCTTCCAAGCTCCTGAGCTTGGGAAAGTTCCTGCTCCATGCATGCTCCCTGTCAAGGAGAGAGCTGCACCATGATTCATGTGCCACATTCCTGGGGAAGGGAGGAGCAGTGGGAGGTAGTTTGCTGTCTGTCTCACCCTGCTTCGTTTGCTCTGTCGAGCTGCAGGTGAGCTCAGGGCTTCTGGAAGCTTTGGCTGCCTGAGAAACCGGAGGCACAGAAAAACAACAGCTTTTAGCACTCAGTCCAGTGCAAATTTAGGACATAAAATTCTAGTGTTATTCCTAAAAATAGACACAAAGCCATTTCCTCCGTAAAACCCACTTCAGCAGCGTTGGTATTTTTAGGTTAAAAGGTTGAAGGAGAACCTGGGGGATGCTTGCACCAGGAAGTGAGAGGAAAGCAAAGGCAGTGAAGGATGCTCTGCCAGAAGTTTTGCTGTTATTTGCCGGCATAGTTGATGCTTAGCTATGGGCTCCAGGTGCCTTGGGGAAGGTGATGCTCATCACTGGCTCCTTTACCTCCCTCCTCCTTTTTGATCCCTTCTCTCCCTGTTCTCTGCAGGCCCCGTGCGCTTTGTTCCTCCTGCAGTCCGTGCTTTCGCCGCTTGGCACCTCCTCACACTACCACTGGCTCCTCTTTCTCCTTCCTGCCCTGCTCCTTGCATCCCTGCCGGGTTTTCAGCCGGTGACCTTGTTCCTCCCCGCCTGCATCAGAAGCTGCGGTTCTGGTGCCGGGCTCCGCTCTCGCCGCAGGCTGCTCCTCACCCTGGCGGTGACAGCGCTGCTGGTGGCGTGGCCGTGCGGTGAACCAGGGACACGGAGGGGCTGTCGCCGGTCTGATTCACCGGGCTGTCACGCAAACAGCTCACACAGCCTTGCTGGCACACTGCTGGGGGTGAGGCACAGCGGCACTGCATCAGAAATCGGGTTGTTATCCCTGCCTCTGTGTGCTGCCAGGGAGGCGTGAAAACACAGACACACACAGACACAGACACACGGACACACAGAGAAGAGACACACACAGACACAGACACACAGAGAAGAGACACACACAGACACAGACACACGGACACACAGACACACAGAGAAGAGACACACACAGACACAGACACACAGAGAAGAGACACACACAGACACAGACACACACGGACACACACGGACACACAGACACACACAGACACAGAGAAGAGACACACACAGACATACACGGACACACACAGACACACAGACACAGAGAAGAGACACACACGGACACACACGGACACACGGACACAC
>VWPU01017618.1:17580-34331 GCA_013398955.1 Callaeas wilsoni
ACACAGAGAAGAGACACACACAGACACAGACACACACGGACACACAGACACAGAGAAGAGACACACACAGACACAGACACGGACACACACGGACACACAGACACACACAGACACAGAGAAGAGACACACACAGACATACACGGACACACACGGACACACAGACACAGAGAAGAGACACACACAGACACAGACACACACGGACACACAGACACACACAGACACACACAGAGAAGAGACACAGACACACACACACACGGACACAGACACACAAAGTGATCCTGCTTTTCTCAGTTCCTGCCCCAGTGGCACTGATGCTCAGCAGAAACAGGTCTGGAGAAGGCTCTGCTCATCTCTGCTGCCTGGGGCTGGCACCCAGGATGTCTGAGGAGCTGAGATGGAACACCGCGCGCCCCTCTGCAGACACACAGGTAATGGCAAAAGGCCATTCACTCACTGGAGTGACAACCCTACCAAATTTCAAGAGCCATTGTGTCACAACTTTTTAACAAAGTAATTGGACAGTTTGTTTTAAAAGGGCAGAATCATGTAGATCCCCTGCACCTGGTTTTCAGAAATGCCTGTTTCTAGAGGAACTATTTTAGGACATAATAACCTATCCTGACACAGACCTCCAGCAGGAAAAACTTCAACTGTGTAATGCTTTGTAAGCAAAATCATAGCCAGCTGAAAGAGCTGTGTGTTGGCAAGTGCCAAGCAGCCTTAATTTAGGAGTCGTTTTTTGCACAGACACTTCAACAGAAAAGAGAGCCCAGCTGCCAAAAAGTGCATCAGTTTGGACAAGGGAATGGAAAATGACGGGTTTTGTCTTTCATTTACTGTGCTTTCATACATCCTTTCAGGATGCATACATACATCTGTTTTTTCTTGTCTTCACTGGGTAGTTTTGTAAAATCTGTCAGAGGCACATGCTTTTGTCCATCTTTTAACATTGTGAAATATTTCACAGTGTTGCCTTAGAAATGGTTTAGTTCAGTTACCTTTTCAAGCACTGATTAGCTGCCAAATAATCAGTGTTTGAAAGACCCTGGACCTGATTCTTCCCTCCTTTACTTTTTTTTTCCTCTTGGCATCAGCTGACTTCATTGGAGCTATTAATTCCCTACAGGTTTGGTATGAGTAGAAATATATATATATATATAGTTCTGTATATATGAATATGTATATATCTATAGAGATGAATTATATAGAATAGAAAGGAAATCATAGTAACTGGTGGGTTTTGGTTTTACTTGACATTGTGCACATGTGCTGAGATTACTAGTCTCCTGGAGCAGACTTGTAAGCACCTCTTCCCTAAAGAATACCTTCTTTACACCTGCAAGTGTTCTTTAGAATTTCGTGTGACTTCGCTGTTGCATGTAAATTTTCCTGTCTGCATCAGACAGAGGATCAGAATAAAACACTTGTTATAAAAACACAAAATAATTTCTTTCATTTTTCTAGGCAGTACAATTCCAAATATTAGCTCACTTGAGCTTCATGGCAAGGCTTAGACTGGTGCTGAATTAAAAAGCAATGAAATGGTGTAATTTTTCAGTCACCTTTCAGAAGGATTCCTTTTAAGTCCTCTTAGATAAACAAATTTGGTGGTCTGGATCTAAATATCTTCCCTGCCTTTGCTTCTGTCTTTTGTCTCCATCTGGTCATCACAAGCTGAACACTTCTAATTGTGACATCCTTCCAAACTACCAATCCTTTTTCTCAAAGATCTTTTGCTCACTATTTTCCCACCCGCTCCGACTTTCACCAAACCCATCACATACTTTGTTTTCTTGGCTTTGGCTGTTCTCTCTATCTTCTTTCTACCTTACCAAATCCATGCTATTTCTTGCTAGATCAAGTAGGGTTCAGAGCTCTTATTGACTCCTTTTTTTCTAGGTAGGATTGGTGCAAAAAGTGCCAGAGAGTCAAACAAGGGGCCTCAACAGACATTCCACCCTTCTGTTTTGAAACTGATCCTGGAAGTCTTTAAGATTAATGTAGAGTCCTTTCCATGGCTCCCTCAACAAATGCAGTACTTCTGCCTAGGCTGCTGCCTCTGTGCTTTGATTGTATCTGATAAACATCTCCAGCTCACCTTTAATGAAATCCCAAGCTGCCCTGGCTGCAGCTGGTGGGGAGTGATAGAGGTGACAAAATTAATTTGCACAGAGGTGAAGCGAGCAGTGACAGGGACCCCTGAATAGAGATACCATTATTTCCCTCCCTCAGCCTAGGAAACAAAACAAAAGAGAATGCTGCAGCTGGGCACTGCAGTGTGTATCCATAGACAGTGGATTGCCTTCCATACTCGTTTCAGTATCTTTTTTTATAGAGGGATATATTGTGCTCCTCTGATACTTTTTGGGAAGAGACCTCAGAGAGGAATGCCAGCCACTGTCAAATGTCTACTACACATCTTGCTTCATGTGTGTGTGGATAAATCCAGTTTCTCTGCAAAGCATTGGTGTTACCACACATCAGTGCTATTTTAAAGATTTCTGCTGTTAAGAAAATGCTGTTGCACTCCCTTCCAAAAGCATCTGGGAGCTGACCCTCATGGCATGGCATGAATCCAGCCCACCTCCTGGGGGCATCTGCATGTCCCTTCCCCCGTCATCAGCTCTGCAGTGAGATGTGCCCATTGTAATAGTCAAGGTCTGTGTTTCAGAAATATTAATGGCTGGGGATATACCACATGCCATACCTTAGCAACCCTGTATTTTAATGAAGAGCTATTTTCTGACAGCACAAGAGAGACTGTGGGAGTTTCAACATCTATGAATGTTGGGGAGTGAAACCTGAAGCAGAACTTGGCAGCCTGCAAATTATTTATTATCTGTGAGCAAAAGAAGAGTGGGCTGGACTTCCACTGAATCACTATGGCCTAGAGATATGGTCCTGCCTGCTTTCTTGGCCTTTGCCAGATCTCCTCTGCCTAACCTTTACCTGAGAGGGTTGGGACCCACTGTCCTGTCTGGGGAGAGCCTTTCTCTGAGGAGTGTGCCTGGGCCTCAAGAGGAACATACGTCCCTAAAAGCTTTTCCTGGAAAATTCTCATTTTATTTTCCTGATTGGTCAAAGCTGCTAACAAAGATGCTTTGATTTGTCTTCACAGAATACCTTCAGTCAACCTTCCCAGGGAGGCTGCAGTTGCAATTTGCCGATTAAAGTGATTTGTGATTCCAGCTCATCCTGATCTGGTTGAACTGGACGTCATGGGATTTGAGAGGGAATCACTGTTTACAACTGACTTGAAGGGTATATAATATATGACTATAATCTTTAGGATAAAACAATAGATAGATTAGATAGAACTTCTAGATAGAACTAGATAGATAGATAGATAGAACTTCAAGTTCTCAGGCCCAGATCCCAAGTTTGCATGTTCCTTCTGAAATAGAGCTTGGGTCAGGTTCTTCCCAAAGCTGTGCTTCAGCACGGCTTATTGCAGCATCAAGCTTTGGGACAGACATTGTTAGTCTCATGTTGGTTGAAGAAGTATTTATAGGAAATCTGAAGCAACTTTATTTCCCCAGGGTTCCACTCAGACAGTGTCAGATTTGGAGCTTTCCAAAGCAGCTGCCACCTTAAAATAGACCGGGAGAATTCCTATTGTTCAGGTGACATAATGAGGCTGAGATGCAAATGCAGAGGGAAGCAATAGCTGGTATGTTTTGACTGATTTTTTTTTTCATGACATCTCTCTCTCTCTGTCTCTTTCTACCCCTCTCCTTAATAATAGATTTTATGGGGAGAATAGAGGAAGATCAGGGGCCAGCTTCTGGCTGGAGAAGTTGGGATGTACAGCCTGCACAGAGGGTGAACGTGGCTTAACGCCTCCATCTGACAGGAACTGATTTAGACATTTCCTCCTGCTCTGCAGAGGGCTGCACTGCAGTATCAAACACTGGTGCCTCCCTGGATCCCTCTCCCCCCTTTCCCAAAGGAGGAGAAGAGGAACAAGCAGAAGTTAATAGCTGGTGGCCAATACCTTCGGTGTAGATTCAGAAGCACTGAATTGAAGTGTGGGTAGGTTCTGATATCCAGCACCAAGCCTGCCAGAGTTCAAAAAACATTTGGACAACACTCTCAAGCACATGATTCCCGGGGAGTCCTGTGCAGGGTGAGGAGCTGGACTCAATGATCCTTGTGGGTCCCTTCCAACTCAGCATATTCTCTGGTCTTTGCAGACCATAAGCATTGCACTGTGGGGAGAGTGAGATGCTCTGTGCGTCACCCCACCAGAAACTCTGCTGAGGAGCACAGGAAAACATACTGGTCAAGCTTCATTGGATCCAGGACATCCTCACAGATTGTCTGAGTGAATCAGCAGTTACCAGTACCGGGCTACATTTTGTTGCTGAAAAATCCTACTTGCATCAAGTGGAGTCAGAAGGATGGCAGGTGGGAATGAAGAGGCCTCAGGCCTATGTCCACTGCTGCCACCAGCTTTCCCCTATACCCCCTTTTTCCTACAAGGTCATCTCACTTTTTGTCTTTCAAGTTACCACCACCCTGGGTGAAATAAGAGGGCTGTGAAAGAGGTAGAAGTTGTCTGTCAAAAGTACTATTTTGTCAACTAAAGAAGCCATGGCAACGCAAAGCTACAGCACAGTTTCCATCACAAGACTAACTTGAGTCAGTCACTGCCTTTGAAACATCTGTGGTGCGGGCTAAAAGTAGACTTTTCTGCCAGAATTGAAGGACATTGAAGGAGTCACAAAAAACAGCCTAAAATAGGGTGAGGAAAAGAGGAATATCAGATAAGGGAGGGGGAAAGAAGAACAAAAGAGTGCAACAAGTGCCCCAAGTTTCCCTGCTTTTCTTGCTGTTATTCTTTTTCAGCCAGACTGGTGAGTTTACAGGATATGTTGAATGGTGACCTAGCAAGTGGAACCACTGTTGAGACACTTCATTCCTAAGATTCATAGTAGTAACAATGCTCCTGCCAGGAATTACAGGCAGCTGGGCAGTTATACCACTGCTTACTTCTGCAGGGACTGGGAAGTTGTAGGAGCCTTGCCTGGGGGTTTTTCCAGATGTGTACCAGTTCCTATTTTGCCCTTGTCCTATGTTCTGCTAACTTCTATCCTCCCTGCATTCCTTCTTGTTCTAGGAATGCATCTATCTGGAGACTGGAAATGTGAGAGCGCAATAACCAGTTGATATTTTACCTGTAAAAATGCAAACATATGTCCTAGAAGCACAAAGCTGCTTCTCTGTGAGAGAGATTTGAGATATCGGAAATAGCTGAGATGTAGCAGGGAATATTTTGGAATAACTTTGTGATATGACAAACAAAACATGCCAGTTTGGGGCCTGCCTGTACTATGGTAGCCTGCCCTTGGACACATCACACTTGTTTGGATAGATAAACTGATTTTTATTAAAGAAAAACATTTCTACAGTGTTTTCCCTTGAATATCTCTGAGTGCTTTAATGGGCTCGGGAGATGCCAGGGAAGAATCAACAGAGAAGCTGTTCTGTGAATCTCACAGCATTTGTTTCTATGAATGTAAACTTTCCTTGCTCTCTTTTTATTCACACATCGAAAGGAAAAGAACAACGAGAAAGGGAAAGGCTGAGGCTTATGCAAGATATTTTTCTCTATCGTTTTTGCCAAAAAAAAAAAGAAAGGAAACAAACACCATTGCATGTAAATAATCTTTTTCCCCCTTGCCTACCTCTAGATGCACTTTCACCAGTTCAGTGTAATTAGGCAGAAGGTACTGAAATGATTTATATGTCAGACCTAAGGGACAATATTGTGGTTCACTGTTATTAGGCAGAAGCTACTGAAATGGTTTGCATTTCAGACCTAACAGAAAGTGCTGTAATTGTTTTAACAGATGCTTTGACGCTGATTTGAAATTTGGGGAATATGACTTCAGATTATTTAGTCAAAGGCCACCTAAGATAATGAGCAAGAAGACAGGAAGACAGTTAATGTTTTAAGGGTCATATGTGCAGGGATGCTTTTATGATGTGTCAGAAAGCCTAATCCCATGGCCAGGAAGCCAACCTGGCACACAGAGGAATTTGGATGATTAAACAGATTGACGATTGCTGTAACTAGTGGGAGTATTAAAACCCCCTTAAGAAGAAATTAAAGGTCTGCAGTGTTGGTAGGAGATCATTTTCTGAGGGATGCAAAGTGCCCTGGAGAAGGGGGAGAGGTTTGTGTGCAGCCTTGAAGGAGGATGGAGAATCACTGTGGTTCCTGAACACAGGTGTGACTGTGCCAGGCTCGCTGGGCTCGGTGCCCACACAGCCACATGAACTAGGTGCTGCCATTCCAGTGCTTGGCTTGGGGAATCTAGGGACAGGTTTGCAGGGGTGCAGCGAGCACGGACACAAGTGAGAGGTATGGGTACCTGCTTGCTCTGAAAATGAGGTTATGCTGTTCTCAGACTACCTGCTTTTGTAAATACTGACCTTGCCAGTTTTGGTTCCTTGTCCTGCTACAGGAGTGCTTGGAGATGCTCCTGTGAGAAGGGAATTTCTTCCTGTTTTTGTAATTTTTTTGATTAAAATCTCCTGGCTCCCCTTCCCCCAAAGTGTATTCTCTTTTCTCTGTAAGGAATGTACCTAGCCTTGGCTGGTGGGTCACCTCTTCATCACCCCTGGGATGTTAACCTGTGATGAAACTCCACTGATGCTGAGCTCAGGAAAATTGTATGGTGGACCCTGAATGAGAAGATGTGTAAAAGTTAATGCCAAGGTAAAGCAAATCCTTTCAAATCCCCTTCTTAGCAGGCAAGAGTCTGACTAGCAGCCTGGTAGACAGCAACAGTCTCTGGGCATGGCTGGTAGGGGGTGGCACCACGCAGTGCTCCATGGTGACCCTCCTGAGGGCTGGTGGTGACAGCAGGGACTAAGCTGGCTCACAGTGGGGAGTCAGGAATTTTGTTACGGAGTATTTATGCAGGTGAGTGTCAGATATGTGGTGCCGCAGCTGTGTCTCACAGCATGAAGTCTGTATTGCCCATCTTCCTGAGGGATAAACCCCTCATCATATCTGCCAGCAGCTCTGTGTTCCCATTTAATGGGCAGTGTCCCTGCACTGCTGATTGCCATGAAGAACTTCTGGAGGACTGTGGAAGTAGAAATGTTAGAGTGTAAGGAGCTCCCCAACTGAACCTTCACCCTGTCTCCAGCAGTAATCGCTGCGTGACCTCTGTGATAAACCAGATCCTGTGAAGAAAGAATCCTTTCTGAAGAAAGAATCCAGGCTGGCCATGAGCGGTCTTGCAGCCCTGTGTGTGTAACAGATGTGTGCAATTCCTACCCCACTATTTGTCTTTGGCACAGCACCTCTAAGGGAGTGTAAACCTTCCATCCACCCTGCAAACAGGGCCCACAGCAGCAGAACCTGTTTCTCTCCCCTAGCTTTTGTAAATCAATGGCTGCTCTTCTGACCTGACCCAGATTTGTACTCCAGTTATTCCCTGGTGGGATGGAGAAGCCAGCAGCTTGCTCTGTGTTTGAACAACATTGTACACATCCTAAAACAGCTGAGATATGATGCTCTGTACATGGGCCACTGGTGTCAGAGATGGGGCTTGTGCACTCTGGTTTTCAGTACCTGTAAGGCTGTGCTTTGGAAATCGGGTATTTCACTGAATTACCTGCACTGTGAGCAGAGAGATCATTTATTCATTTGTTGAGCAAGTGGCAGCTCTGCAGGGAAAGGCCAAGTAGGCCTGGGCTTGGTGATGTAGCCTGGAAAGACAACAAAGAGTGACACTTAACCAGACCCAACTCTGAGGTTGCCTTTGGACGCTCATCTTTCTCTCCATCACTACTTCAGTGTAGAAAATACTTCCCTCATGGAAGCCAATGTTGTTTTACCGCTACTTTTGCTATTTATGTTGGCTAAAGAAACACAGCTAGTATGAGAAGACAATTTATTGTTAGTCTACTTAAAAGTTTTACCAGTGTGCTGAGTGAGTACTCATCAATTACAATGATGCTAAAAACGATAAAAAATATTACCTAGAGTATTACAGGTAAGGGTCAAAACTAACACCTAAGAGCACTTTAGCTGCTGCGGCTTTTCCCAGGCTTTGCTCACCCCTCCACTCCCAGGGTACCAGATCGAGAGGTGATGTCTGTCCCCCAGGAGAAGGGGGAGGGCTGCAGGTGTCGTGGGCCCAACGAGTCCTTTGCTCCAGCAGCACAGCAACGATGGTGGGATGCTGGTCATGGTGATCTGCTGGAGTCCATCTGGGGCTGCTTCTACCCCATCTTTAAGGCTCTCCTTGCAGTGCTCCTCGGCCCCCAGGGCTGGGTCCGTTGCACTGACCCTCAGGCAGAGCTGTGCACGCCTTGCAGAGCTGCTCCTGGCCCTCCTTGCTGTTGTGAGTGGTGTTTCCCAGCCCCGAGGTCACGTTCCTCTGTTGATGCAGCCGCTGCCCATGGGGGAGTAGTTCACAGCACCGGGGCTGCTGGGTCCCTGCATGTCCCAACCAAAGCAAGGTTCACAAATGTCTCTCTCAGGTTTTGCAGCATTAGTAAACAGCCTGTGGCCTGTTTCTGGCAGTGGCCAGGCTGTGTTTCACGGGCTATAAGCAAACAGACCCCTTCTGCCAGCTCATGGGCATGAGCTGTCACACACGAGTCCAGCAAGGACATTGCAAACCCTCCTGTGGCTCAAGGCTCCTCACCAGGACCGAGCAGCTGATCTTCTTGGGGGCGTTTGCTCTTTCCTACCTGGTCTTGCCTCGTGTGGGTCTGAGGATGGCCTGTAGCTCTTGACTTTGGTGCATGGCTGCTATTTGGTTTACATAATATTTTATTTTATAGCCAGTTTAACAGTTTGCACGATTAACCAAATTCTTGCAATTCCCAGGATTACACTTCTAGACTTGACAGCCTAGTTAAAAATTCCAGTAGGTGATGGGAATGCCAACAAGGAAGGATTTACACTGAGTATGATGGCCAGCATCTTTTATTGCTGTTGTAGTAAGAGCAACTTGCTCACTCTTGTGACATACTGCAAACCTTGCTTTGGTGCCTGTGAGACTACAAAAATTACAGGTAGATGCTGTTATCTGCAACGACCGATCAAAACCTAGCCCAAATGTACACAGTTCAAAATTTTCTCTATTCAATATACACAGTTAAAAAGTTTCTAGCAATTTTAGTGTCACTTCTAAAAGTACTGTGTCATTAAAATCATACATTTTAAATTAAAGATACCTTAAACACTCATGCATTGCCAGACAACGTAGACATGCAGAGGTGACTTCTGGATTCTGGGATTACACACAAACACAGCTGGATCCCATATAAGTGATTACATTCCCACAGGAAACCAAAGGATATATTTCATATTCACCTCTGGCTAGACCCAGGTCTAAAGTGATTATCTTTTTGTAAGCAATTTGCACGTGTAAGTGCTTCTTCCTTGCTGGTGTCCCTCCGGAGAGGCAGCTGGGAGCACTCCACCTTGCTGGGCTGCTTGACATAGCCACTGTGTAGCTCCCATCTCAGAAAACCTCCTGCAGTCAGTGTCTAAAGTCACCTCCTCATCTCCTCCATAACCAAATAAAATTTTTCATCAGCCCACTACATGTATCATCCATGTATGCAGTGATTCAATATCCCCATCCCTGGGGACCTTTAGTTTTCAACCTATCCCAGCACCATCTATTTAATCATAGGTGCTCTAAATTAAACTCAAAACTGTGCAAAGCTAAACTAAGTGTATATATTTTTGAAATATAACTCACCCTACCAGAAATTTCTACACTTCATTTGTTCATCTTTGCTTCTCACGGTACTACAAAATACTAAGTTTTTCAGCTATGTGTTTCCTGTGTTACATATACAGGTGCTCTATCTATCAAGATCACTATCAATAACAGGAGGTATGTCCATACTCATCCAGGGAAACAAGGTTTCTCTTATTTGGAAATGGTGACCCCTTTAAAATGGATCCACTTTTTCCTTGTCATCACAGTTTGTTAATTCTTTTCTCTTATTTGGACTTCAGTAACAGCAACTGTTCTAAAAAAAGGAGATTATATTTTTCCACACATCTCTGCATCTATGATAATAAAGCAAAATAAAAGCAAGCAAGAAAGCATTAAGCATCATACAATTAATAACATCCGTAATTTGGAATTGTTACTTATTCTTCTGTGCTACCTATGGAAGACAAAACAGCAAAGATTGTTATGAATAGTTATCTTGGTTAACCAAAGTAGGAAACATTTACACCCACAGAACTTTTGATGATATTAAGGATCTAATAAACTGCATCTTCACATATTTTTATACAATTTATTAGCTTATGTTCTTAAACAGTTGCTCACCAATCCTCTGTCATAACTGTTTCAGCTGGTTCCATCTTATCTCTGTAACAGAAGAACTTTATATTTTATTTTAAAAATATTACATTAATGTGTATACTTTGCCATGATAGGTGTTCTCAATTCTTTTTTTTTTTTTTTTACTTTGCTTTTTCTTCACCCTAAGAAAAAAATGCTGGTGTTACCACACCAACCATGCATCACAGATTTAACTTTTTGCTTTCGGAGTGAATTCTGTCTCAAGTCAATTATAATATTTTATCATTAATAACCATCCCCTCAAACCTTTATATAGGTACATTCATGATCTGCCACTTTTCCAGCTTGTAACTTTTTAAGCATTGGGTAGCAATTAGTTCACATTCCTCTGTTTCAATCCTTTTTTCCTTTTTTTATTGATACTACTCCTAAATTTCTTTGCTGCATGTACTTCCACACACTTGTGTGAGAACACACTACTGAATTTAACAATACTAATGGTAGACATGAACAGCTTCATTTTGTTGGTACCTCTTGAATTTGCTCTGCTTGTACCTCTTGATTGCTCTGCTTTGCCTCTGACAACAGGCAGGTATTATTTTTTTAAATGGTGGGGTTTTTTTCCTTTTTCTAAGTCCAAACCCTTCCAGACTGCCTGCAGAAGACCCAGAAGGAAGATGTTATTCTTTCCTCCTTGCTTCATCTTCAGGGTTTATAACATGCTTGAGACTTCTGTAAACTTTCTTGCACAGCCTTTCATACCTGGAGCTCATTTGCAGTCCCACTGCTGCACATCGCTGCTCACAAACACTGCAACCCAGCTGGTATCACAGCTCCGGTGTTTTATTAATCCTAAAAGCCTTCTTTTTTCCCAAAACATCTTCTGCTAACTTGGCCTGAGCAGCATTTGGTACCCCTGCCTGGACTCAGTGCAGCAAAGTGGGTGCCAGGGTGGCTGTGGCAGAGCTCAAGCAGCCTCTGCTTTACTGCAGCCCTGACTGTTCCTGCTGGAAAAGTCAACTTTCCCTCTGTGTTCCTCCTGTAAATATAAGCAAACCCCAAACCCCTTAACACTTCACTCCTCCTGCATTTCTCTCACCAGAGGAGCCTTCTCAACTTGCACCACACAGCGTCTGGTGCCCCAGCTTTACGTGTGACATGGATGATACTTCGAGGGCTCTGCTTCTCATCTCCCAGCGCTCCCAGCGTGGGAGCCTTCCCCAGTGGTCCGGTTTTGGTCTGACCACGAGCCCAGGGAAGAGGGAGACTCTCTGCCCTAGGCTATGACAGGGAGGGCAGGAGCCCCGGGCTCGCTTCCCTCTCTTCTCCCGCTGATCTCCAGCAGGCGATCCAACAAAACCCTGGTGGGAGCGTTATCCCAGCGGGCCATGTCCTCCCCCTGCTTCCGAAGCTCCCTCCATATGTCCACTCGCATGGTGCTTAACTCCCTCCTGGCCGCGGCATTCTGTACCACGGATCGGGGGACTGCGCCGTACTGCCACTGTCTCTTGCCCTGCCACCCGCCTTTCCTCCCTTTGCCCGTGAAGGGGCTCTGGGGGGGCACACCAGCAGAGGCAGTGGTCTGCAGCACCTCTAGGTCCCGCACATCCCTGGAGTTTTCCCTTCCTCTGCTGCCCCTTCCTCTCCCGGATCCCCCTCTGTCCTCCCTTGCCCAGCCACTCCCTGCCGACTGCTCTCTCCTTCCCTGGGTGCTCCTGGGTTTGAACTGGCAAGGAGCTGGCCCAGTGGTGGTTGTTCCCTCTGTGATAACTTGTTCTGCCTGTGGCTGCACATTTCTCTCGCTTCCCTGCTCCGCTACTCCCCTCTCCCTTTTCCCAGCCACTGGAGTGCAGGTAAGTGGAACAGGATTTGCTTTAAATCTTTCTGGCTTCTCAAAAACTAGTGACTGTGGGCTCACAGGTTTGCACTCCTCTGTGGAGGAGCTGCCATCTGGATTAACCCACTTTTTTCCATCCCAGTGCTCATCATCCCTTTGGTGGGGTGTTTTTGTAGGGGCCGTGACAGCCCCGTGCTTTGCCTCTAACGCGGCTTTTAACTTTTCCATCTCGACCTCACAGGCCCGGTGGTCTGTGCCCTTCTCTTTTAGGATCTGTATTTTTTGCACCAGTAATTGGATTGTTCCTTGTGCCTCCTCTACAGCTTTTGTACTGATGGCTACTTTTTCCTTCAATGCCTGATTTTCATTCAAAATTGCCTTTTTTTGTTCACACACCTCTTGATACTGGAGAACATTTCGCACTTGTTCCAGGGCCACAGCTCCTTCTCGAGTTATACCCTCCTCTAGTTTAAGCTGCTGAGCCTTTATTTCTTCTTTCAGTTTGTTATTTTCTTCCCTTAGGTTCTGAATTTCTACCTGGGCTGCCTGTTTTTCTTCAGCTAAGCTTTTGGCAACTAACCACACAGCCCACGCTCCTGCACATTTTAAGGATTTTTGGGAGAAGAGTTTACACTTGGTCATCTCTTTTAATTTGGCAAACTCTAGGTCAGCCTGCTGCATACTTCTGCAAGAGTTTGGACCCCAGGGGTTTGCTCCCCACTGAATAACCCAATTTGCCAGCTCTGACATCTTTTTGTCTTCTCTAAATGTATTTTAGTATTTACAGAAAAGTCTGTTTACAAACTACAGCTCAAGCAGGCTGAGAGAAGATAGCAGAGCCTCACCCAAATCTGGGCTTGCTCCTCTGTTGTTTTTCTAGTGTACTTCTTCCCTCCAGAAGGTTTTCTGAACCAAGAAATCCCCTAAGCAGGGATTTCTAATTTATCTCTTCTCACAGACAAGGCAGAGAGCTTTCATTCCTCTGTCCAAGGATGGTTAGAGGCGTCTCTTGAGCATTTCTCTTCCCTAGGCAGAAGGCTTTCAAACCTGCTGGATTTCCCACCTCGATATTTTCAACAAGTCTGTGTTGCCCCCAAAACCGGGTGCTATGCTTTCAGCAAGACACTTGAAGCTATGTGAACACAGAGTAGCCTTGTTGCTGGTTGTCCCTGATTGCCACAGGATGGCACCCAAAAAAAAGGCTCTCCCAGAAGGGCTACTCACAAAAGTGCCGTAAGCGCTCCCCAGAGAGCTGCTGCCTTCTCCGGTGGTTCTGTGCACCACAGCTCATGCCTTTATGTGGGCTGGAGAAACACACCTTACACAGGAGAATCTTCTGTTTGACTACTTCAGAATTCTAACAGCCTGATCAAAGAGTGCTAATCAATCCACTTACAGTGCTGGATGATATTATCTAGACTATTAGCGAGAAAGGAGATAAAAGGGAAAACTAATACCTTATCAGTACCAAACCCACCCCCTCCCTTGTCTGCTATGCCTTTCCTCAGTTTATGCTCACCCCTCCGCTGCCCGAGGATGGCTGCAGGCGTTCTGACACGAGTCCTTCACTTCCAAGGAGCACGATGCTGATGATGGAACCCCTGTCTGTCTCTCCAGGGTGCTGCTGGTGGTGGGATTCTGCCTCTCCTCTGCTGGAGTCCACCTGGGGCTGTCTGTGTGCCGCCCCTAAGACTCGCCTCACCCTGCTCCTCTGCCCCCAGATCCGGTGATGTCGGCACTGACCCTCCAGGCAGAACTGTGCACACCTTGCAGAACTGCTCCTCGCCCTCCCCGCTGCCCGTGAGTGGAGTTTGCCAGCCCCAAGGCCGTGTTCCCGTTGATGCAGCAGCTGCCCATGGGGGAGTAGCTCACAGTGCTGGGACTGCTGTTATCGCCCTGTGCCAGAGGTTTCAAGGCCCCACTGCCCTCCCCTACCTGTGATTTTCCTCCTGGCTCAGGGAGAGATTGCTGTGCTCCCGCTGCTCTGCAAAAATACAGCCAAGACACGCTGCTGGAGGCCTTTTGGCACCCCTTGGACCAGGCGGAGCAAAACTGAGCGCTGATGGGTGAGGTCCCTGAGTCCTCGGACAAAGCTCTCCAAGAGCTCCCCGTATGCGAGTCCCAACCAAAACAAGGTTGGCCAGCCTCATGGCCAACCTCTGGCAGTGGCAAGACCATAGATCACGGATTATGGGCGTGCATTGCACCACCATCACCCTACTGCATTCCCCAAGAGCTCGGTGCTTTGCTACAACAGCCACAGAAACAGAGGAGCAAAGGCTTTGTGCTTTGCCTTGACCATCACCGATGCTCTTCAGCATTTTCACCAGGAGCTGCAAGGAAAGCAGTGGGTCTTTTGGGGCTCAGCGGGACCATGGGTGATGGCCTGACCTGCCCTATGGCCAAAGAAACCCATCAGGCAGTGCTGGCAGCAAGGGCGATAATCCTATGTAGAAACAATCCCTCAAATAAGCAAAACCAGAGAAATATTTGAAGTTCAGCAGTTATTAAAACACATAAAGCCCTGCTCATAAACCCCACTGTCCCCACGGATCAATGCTTTGAGAGACATCTGAAGCTTTGTAAACTAGAAGAAGTAATAGGATTAAAGCTGCAATGTGACAAGACAGCTAATTTTTAATTATTTCTAACTCCTTTCTAATTTCTACTTCATCCTGAATATTTAAAAACCTTTCCAAATGTATTTCACAGGTTTCAATAACAACCTAGTAACTGGATGTGGCATTATAGCAATTTATAATCACCTCCCAAAATGGGGATCTAAATTAATCTTTCTACATCTCATTAGTTTAGCTATCAGAGATCTTTTACAAGATAATTGGCTTTCAGTGGCTTTAATTTAATTTAATTTATTAATATCTTACATTTATATTTCATAAATGCTGTTTTAATTATTGAACTGATATATCTCAGAAACATAATTCTTTTATACAGCATCAAACTTTTGCTTTTAGGGCTCTAGAGCCTTTTTAAGATGTTTTAATGATAAATAATAAGTCCTTGTTTGTGTTTGCCTTTTGAGTGGATATCAATTTACTTTTGCCTTAGGTTCTCGCAGAGGAAAATTAGATCTTATTTTGGAGCATCCTGTTTTGCAGATGAGGCTGCCTTTATTGTTAAACCAAAGCTTGTTCCAACTTTGTAATGCTATAAAAGCACAAAAAAGGGGAGGCAGAAGTAGCAGAAAGAACGTGGAATAAGGAGCCGATTCATACCTGGCAGGTGTTTGTGTAAATTATTCAGCGGGCAGCAGGGTTAGGGAAGCTGAGTCTCCCATGGTGTTGTGTCCCATGGCTGAGCTCCCCAGTGCTGGTGGCAAAGCTGCCCTGCCCGGAGCTTCTCTTGCACCCATCAGGTGCTTGCTCTTCCTGCACCCACACCACTAGCTGGGTCTGGGGGGCTCCCCACCATCCCCTTGGCTAATTAACCTGCAGCAACCCAGCATTTGGAGACTTCCAGCCTGCCAGAAACTTTGGCTGAAATGTCCTCACTGAGTTGGTGAGGACAGACAGACAAGCACACTGCACAACTGACCCCAAGAACATCCTTCCTTCGGAAACCGGCCTAAAAATATGTTCCCTCCTAGAGCAGAATAGCAACGTTGAAACATCTGACAGTAAATGTGATGATGATAATTGATGCTTAATGAATAATCCAGGGTAGCTTTAATATTTAACTTCATAGAACACCTTTCATCCCCAAGAGTTAACCTATTTATAAAAGGTGTACTCTTCCCCTGAAGGGCCTTCTTTCACCATTAAATCCACCGTTTCAGGGGGACCTGTCTTCATGGGAGACAGGCTGAGAGAGCTGGGGCTGTTCAGCCTGGAGAAGGCTCCAAAGAGATCCTAGAGCACCTTCCAATACTTAAAGGGGGCTTACTAAAAAGAGAGAGAGTGACTTTTTGAATGGGCAGATTGGGATAGGTCATGGGGGAATGGTTGTAAACTAAAAGAGGAGAGATTTAGATTAGATGTTAGGAAGGTGAGGCACTGGCACAGGTTGCCCAGAGAAGCTGTGGATGCCCCTTCCCTGGAAGTGTTCAAGGCCAGGTTGAACACTGGGGCTTTCAGCAATCTGCTCTAGTGGAAGGCACCCCTCCCCATCACAGGAGTTTGGAACTAGATGGCCTTGAAGGCTCCCTCCAAACCAAACCATTCTACAGTTCTATGAATTTACCTCGGGCCTGTGACTGTCAGAGGCTGCGATCCAAGGCCCCACAGAGCTGAGCACTTCCAGTTCTCTGTTGGGAATGAATTTCCATCCCTCACCCTGCTCACCGGGGGCCACTTCGCAGGTGTGGGCTGTGCTCCTGAGCGCTGCCCGAGGAGGAGCTTTGCTCTGACACGGCGCGGGAGCAGCCGAGGGGCCGCAGAAGCTGTCGGGTCACGACCCCCCTCTCCCACCCGAGACCTGGAGATGAGAAGAGGGCGAGAAGCCCTTGCAGACCCCCCCCTCCATCCCTCCGGGCACACGGCGGGAGCCGACCCGCCCAGCCGGTGCCCTCCGGGACGGCCGGAGGGGCCCGCGGGGGCTCCGCTCCCTCGCTGCCTCTGAGAGCGGCCGGGCTGCGGAGCGCCGGGCGCGGAGCGCGG
>VWPU01017620.1:0-37128 GCA_013398955.1 Callaeas wilsoni
AAGAACCCAAACCCCTACACTCCGCTTTACAACTGGACAAGGGAGAGAAAATATAATGAAAGGTTCATGAGTTGAGATAAGGACCAGGAGAGATCACTCACCATATACCATCACAGGCAAAACAGACTGAATTCAGGGATATTAATTGAATTTCTTACTAACAAAATCAGAGCAGGACAATGAGAAGTAAAAGCGAATCTTAAAAGCACCTTCCTCCCATCCTTCTCTCCTTTCCAGCTCTGCCTTCTCCACCGCAATGGTGCAGTTAGACAGTGAAAGGAGGTTACAGTCAGTTCATCACACATTGTTCCTGCCACTGCTCAGGGAGAGGAATCCTTCCCCTGCTCCACTGTGGGGTCCCTCCCAGGGGAGACAGTCCTGCACAAACTCCTCAATCTTAAGTCTCTCACACAGGCAACAGTTCTCTAAGAACTGCTGTAACTTGGGTCACTCTTCCATGGGCTGAAGTCCTTCAGGCACAGCCTGGCTGGAGTGGGTCCACCACAGGGTCACAAGTTCTACCAAGAAACCTGCTCCAGCATGGGCTTCCCTGTCCATAGGTGTGCAGTCCCTGCCAGTAGTGTGCTCCAGCGTGGGCTTCCCATGGGTTCACAGCCTCCTCTCAATCATTCATCTGCTCCAGCATGAGTCTCCCCTGCGTGTTGCAGGTGGAGCTCTGCATCCCCCGTGGAGCTCCCTGGGCTGCAGGGGCACAGCTGCCTCACCACGGGCTGCACCACGGGCTGCAGGAGCATCTGAGCTCTGGCACCTGGAGCACCTCCTGCCCCTCCTTCTGCACTGACCCTGGTGTCTGCAGAGCTGTTCCTCTCACATGTTCTCAGCTCGCTCTTCTCTAACCACAATTACATCTGTGCAATAACTTTTTTTCCTTCTTAAATATGTTATCACAGAGACATTACTATCATCCTGATTGGCTCAGCCTTGGCCAGAGCAGGGTCTATCCTGGACCTGGCTGGCATTGGCTCTGCTGGACATGAGGGGAACCTTCTGGCAACTTCTCACAAAAGACACCTCTGAAGTCCCCCCACTTTGAAAAACTGGCTACACAAACCCAGTGGAACCCATCAAAGTCAACATACAACTGATGCACCAGCAAATATTGAGAAGCTGCTTTGGAATTATCCAGTCACTTTATGAGATGTTTAGACAAAATGTATTTGTTTTTCCTAAGGCTTCCTACAGCACTACTTTTAGCCTGTTCGCCTGTGACATTCCGAGCTCTGCATACTGCTTTCTTTGGCTCCAGCACATACCGAGCTGCAGCAACAGGAAAACTGACGGGCTTTCTTGCTATGTATGGTTTAGCAGCTATTTTAGCAGGATGCAGGAAAATTCTGACAAAGACACAGAATATTTTCTGCTTTTAGATCATTAAGAAGAATTAATTTATGCTTAAAGTGAGAACATGTAATGATTTTCCACATACAAACTGGAACATTTGAAACATGAAAGCCGCACCAAGGAGCAAGATCACATTGTCATAACCACAACATGTGGTTATTTATCCTAGAGGGACATTTATTTGATACCTATCTCTATCAAATTACTCATATTTTAATGCCTGAAGATTTCAAATGCCTCTTCCTGATCCTTGCTCCTTGCAGAACAAATGTAAATAAAATTCTGCTGCCTCCTTCTGTGTGGCAAGACAACATCTAATAGTTTCTTGGCTCATCTCAGCAACCTAAATGATGGCTGCATTTTCACTACAAGCTGGATAGAAAGAAGTCTTCATTAATGCAAAATCGTGCTTCTTTCCATATCTTCACCAGTTGTAATACTCTGTCAATATTTCATGCAGTTGAGTCTGGAGTCGAAGCACATACACATTGGATATAAAGATTTTACATGGAGGCATTTAGGAGGAAGAAAAGCATAAAACACAGGTTACAGCTGAATTATAAGGTTTTAAGAGATATATGCCTGACCATGAAAACACTGTGTCAATAGTGAGGAGAATTACAGATGTACTGCAGTGGCTGGGAAAGAAAATTAGCTTCCTCAGGATCTAATTTGAGTACACTTGTTTGTTTTACCAGAGCTGTGTATATTCTGAAGAGTGCCAATCACTTGTAAAGCAGTCTTAGAATGATATGCATTCAATTACAAAGCAATGTCCTGGTGTGAAATCTGGAAGACTTTTTCTTAAGCCATTTTAAGATGGACTATATAAATACCTGGACAGCACTTTGTAGATAGAATCATACCCTGAGAAAAGCATTACCGTAACAGCCCCACAGATGTTCTGGTTTTCTAATTTGTATGGGAGTCATCTGATAAGTGCACATAACTAGAGGGCTGTAAAAAATACATGTACTTTACTTACTATATTTAGTAACAGCCTCTCAGAAACCTGCAAACACTCATTTTCTAATTCTTTTGTGCTTATGAAATGTTTTTCACAGTATTTCAAGGGCTGTATTTACAAATTAAGTATCTAGAATATCTAGACCTAATCTAAATTATTCCAGTGAGAAATTAATTTTTTTTTTTTTTTTTTTAACAGCAGCATTCAAACACCTATAGAACTGTTATTCTTTAACCAGTGATCATGGTCCCTAAACTTTTATAGTAAAGCTAAGAAACATAGATCCATGGTTCAGGCAATCCAGGTACCGGGGCTATGACTGCAGTAACAAAAAATTTGCTTCCTCCTTTCGCACAGCAACATGGCTGGCAGCTTCCTCAGACTTGCATATTTCTCTGTTGTTACAATAGTCACCGTTGGATGACAGTCCACTGCTTTTTCAACTAGCAAGCAGTGGTACACAGTAGGAATAGGTTGGTAGAGCTAAACAGCTGGGACTGTGGACCTGATATTGATTAAATACATGTTTCAGAGATGATTACTCTAAAACTGCTTTGGTCCCACGAATCAAATACTTCTAAGCAGCCAGGGTGCTTGAGATAGGCATGCCTGATAGGCATGTATTAGGACCTTAACCTAATACAGTCAGCTTAATTTCATCATTTCTGTGCAGGGTGCCTGCTCTGTGACACCAACACGTGCCTCTATGACACCAACGATATCACAGAACGGGAGCCAACTGTGAGATTGATCTCAAAAATACTTCTCCGAACTTAACTAAAATCCTGATGTGAACATATCCTTTCAGAGATTCCTCACACAGTGTTTCAGGCTTCTTTTTGGTTGTCTATGACAATATAAAACATATAGTCATCACTGGCTTCTGTATTTAGTTTCTCGGAAACATAGTGACTGTTAAGGAACAACAAGATTCTTCATACAGAAGAACATCTAAAATTACTTTGTTATAAAACTTCCTAGACTAAAAATTTTATGAAAAAAGCAATTAAAAAGTAGTATTAGATGAGGTCAGGTCCATGCATATCTAAGTTTAGCACAAAAAAATTATTCACAGCCCCTATGTCAAAATAATCCTCATTCTAACCTCCACTGCAAATGCTACTGGAACTCAAAGACTGCAATAGTGTCAGTAACTGCTTGAGGGAAGCATTAACAAGTGGATTCTGCCTCTAATACTCCTTCAAAGACCTGTTGTGAAGGAATTTTCTGTGAAATTGTGAAGTTGATCTGGAAGGGGCAAGGAGATGAGCCATATAACCTTAGTAGCACTTAAACTACAATTTTAGGTTGGCAAGTGTTTCCAGGTGGAAACGAAGGGTAAGATTTGCCTCTGAAGTAATAAAATAATATGGGAATTTACTTCAGTATGTCAAAGAGTAGATAATGACAGCGAGGGAGAGAACCAAAGAGGGGAGGTGGGTTGGTTTGTTTATATGTTTACATTCTATGTAAACAGAAAAGAAGGATTTTTCATATTCTCTGAAGCCAACACTTGGTAAGGCCTACGAATGTTATCCAAACCAAGAATTTCCACAGGAATTATCAGCTCAGTGTCTGCATATTTTTCAGATTTAAAGTAAAAGCAATAGGATTTCCTTTCTCAAATCAACAAATACAAAGAAATATATGGAAAGTAAAAAGTGTCTGAAAAGTCAACATATTAAAATAGCTTTGACATATTGGTATCCTATAATACGATATATGTGGATATACATAGCCATTAAATACACAATCAAGTAGTACAGAATTATATAATATTCTGTTCCTGTATTACTGTTGTGGTGACTAAAGCAACCACAGTAATGCCCAGGGGGCCACATAGCCCAGATAAAGAAGTTTGGTGGGCTGGCTCCAAAGGTTAGATGCCCCCCTGGGCTTCTCCCATTGAATTCCTGTGACTCGATGTAGGTTCAGTCTGTCTGATTGACAGTGGACAGACACCCCTTGTATCTCCTAAGAAAAGGTAGCCAAACCTGTCCCGCCCTTCCCTTCTTCCTATAGGTCATTGCTATGTCATCCCTGCCTCCTTTTCTGTACCCCTTTTAAGCCCACTTGGGTTGGAATTTCTGTCTCTTTGCTTCCGGACCCCTTCGAGGTAGTTTCTACAATAAACCCTTGGAATACNGCCTCACTCATTGATCTCTGGCTACGCTTGGGCAATCCATAAGCCCTGGGCGCGCGTGGCTCCGTGCCTTCCACCGCATGGGCGAGGAAGCTGGCTAGCGAGGCACACGAGTGCCACAGAGTGTCCTCCTCTCGTGTTGGGCACCTCTGGACAAGCTGCAGCTCTCCTGGCCCAGCCAGCACACCAGCGTACTAATATATATTACAGCTTAATGACTGTAAGATGTGCCCATTCAAAAATGTTTTGGAGTTCAAAAGTTTCAAACCCATTCCACTATCCTCCAGTCTCTTTCTCTTTCATATGTAATTCTGGTTCAGTTCTAAGTCAATACAGGAGGGACTTAGGGGAACAAGACCTCTCCTTGTCTTTGGTAAAGACCCCGGTAGACCTGTAATAAACACCTAACCCTCACCAGAGGTGGTGTGAGATTGTGCCTTGCTTGAAAGATGCTGCATAATTCTGCTCTCCCATTAATCACAATCCCTATGTTTCCCATGTCACACAATAAAACTCTTTACTAAAAATGAAAAGCTCTAGTAGTTGTCTAGCATAGAATTTTTGTCTTCCATTATTAATTGTCAATTTTAAAGATAATTTTAAGATTCTGAATATGCCATTTACTTCGTAAACACTAGGGATTGCAATGTGCGCATAAGTTCTTTCATGTTTGTGGTTATTTATCTGGCTTAGCCATTTAGCTTAAGGGACATGGTTAATTTTGAAAAGGAGTTAGTTAGCAGTGGGCTGAGAAGTTGTAATAATTGTGCCTACATGTATTCTACATCGGAAAAAAATGCCAAAAAGGAAGTGTAATATACAAGCATCTTTGTTTTTACATGTAGATGCAAGATTTCATTCTGAATAGCACAGTATTTTCAAATTGTTAAGTATAATTCCTTTCCATTCTTATAGGATAACGAAGAGTAATAAAAAAGAGAGTTCTATGAAATATTTCAATTTATGCACATTTTAGAAACCAATTTGGTAAATGAGAAACAGCAAGGCATCTTTTTCAACATATTTTCCAACAACTCCAGGGCAAGTCTGATGCTGGTCATCCTTACCATTACAATTTAATACTTACTCTCTCCAACTTTCTCCATATTTTACTGTTTTGTGTATGTACATAATCTAAGTAGGTCTTGCATTTCTTTCCCACTGATGTTATTAGTCATGGCAATTAACTTATCCATGACAATAACTCCATAGCATTTTCAACCCTGTTACTATAATTCCAACTGCATCTGAGTGGAAAGAATTAGAAATCATAATAATAATGCTGAAAAGTTTAGCAGCTTATTTAAAAACATTTAGAAATAGAGAATGCAGTGAAAATATGAAGAATGATTTTTCAGCACAGAAGTCAATGAGAAATTTATATTTCAGTGTCTGCCATTCAAGGTATAAATTCCACAAAAAGATATTTAAGATAAATTATCAAAAGAGGAAGAAATACTTTTGAAAAACATGTTTTAAGGAATTGGAGAGCCTGGGAGACAAAAAACTTCAAGAATTGTGCTCCTTATCTGCAACAAGACTGTGAGAAGATGCAAAGATAATTTGGATCACCTCCTAAAATGTCTTCACCTACAAATCACACAGAAGACTAAAGGTGAAATCAGTTTTTGAAAGAGACATAATACTTTGCTCAGCCTTTGTTTTGTAAAAATGCAAAGACTGAAGTTCATCTAATCACCATCAAAGATAATCAGAAAACATAAAATGCAGGAAAAAAATAGTAAAGCACTGCGACAGTTTGTCTTCTAATTTTATGCATGCTATCATTTTAGATTTGTCTTGCATATAGGAAACATGTAAATTTTCCATTAAACATTTTTTACTACAAGAATTAAATAATAAGTATTAATCTGGTCTGATGGAAGGTGTCCAGGTGGGTTGGAATGAGATGATCTTTAAGGTCTTTTCCAACCCAAACCATTCTGATTCTATGATCTTTCAATGCCTAGATCCTTGAAAATCTTCATCTACACTTCAGATCTCAGTTAATTAAATAATAAGAAAGGGTAACCTCTCCAAAACTGCATAGAATTGTACTCACTTTTAAAGGCAATGAATTTGATCTGAAAAAAAAATCATTACATTAAATTTATATTGCAATTTTAAAAAATACATATTTTTAGGAGTACACTACTAATCCTTTCTCTAATATATCATATATGCCTTTTGTCCATCTCAGATTGGCACATAACAGTCCAACAACAACTCCAGTAGATTTTGCAGTAACAGAAGTTTCAGCCAGTTGCCAATTAAAGAAAAAAAATGAAAAATGTGTCACTGACAGAAATGCACTAAAAATTACCACAGTTAAAATTTTTTCATTTACAACCCTATTAATGTTTATATGTAGTTTTTAATAGGTGGTTTCTGTGGTACCAAAAATATGCTAAGTGTTTCCCAGTGAAGCAGCAATTGCTAATTCATCTCTCTATCATATATACACATGATAGTATACACATTAAAATAAGATGGCAGAATTACGAAAGAATAGATATGAACACCTATGTACAATTCTATTGTTTCTATAAAATGGTTTTAAAATATATTTTTATGCCATTTTTCTACCCTTTAAAATAATCAAGAATTAAGATTTTTTTTAAAAAAGAAAACCTCAAGGGCTGGTTCTTACTTGAGTAAATGTTTAACATTATGGTTTTTCTTAATCAAGCCAAACTTCTAATTATAACTATGCAGATTAATGCTAAAAAAGGACAACACTGACATAATACCATCACAAAATGAGTTATACAAACTGCAGCTCCTACCAGGCCATTTGAAAAATAGAATAGTTCTACAATTGTATTTGCAGCTTGTTCAAAATAGCATTAAAGGATTGTTAAATTGTATTCTTTATATATGCTCTCTTTGACTGTGGATTTACAGTGTGGGAGACGGAACTGCTGTGACTATACTCACATCTTAAATTCATTAAAGACTTGAATGAAGAAAAATTACACATCACTGTGAAGACTATTTTTATTTAGATTTCTTTTTGTTTTCATCTTCCAATGAAGAGGTGATTTTTCAATTATTACTACTAATGCTGTATTATCCTGCATACCATTATTAATAGTATTTGGTCAAAGGTGTATGTCAGAAAAGATCATATTACACATATTCACATATTACACTGCTTCAACTCACTTCAGAAATTATTTTTCGGTTCCAGCTCTTTTTAGAACACATCATATATTTTTCATCAACTTAGTAAAATCTTCTGGATGCTATGATAAATGGATATCTGTAACAAAAGGTTAACAAATATGAGGTCCTTTTCATAAATCTCCTGATTACCATGACATGTAAAAACATGAAAAAATCAGTGGGTCAGAGAAACAGGTCCTTTTTGTGTCCATTCAGCCTAGACTGCCAATCACCAAAATTCTTTTCAGGGAACCAATGATCCTGCAAATCCTGTTTCTTTTAAAAAATCAGCAATCATCCTGGATATTTTTCTGTGTATAGTTTTCCTGCTTTGTGCAATAACGCGGTAAAATTGCTTAAATGGTCACGTCCCTCTTCTGCTGGTCCTTCTAATGAAAGCAACAAGACCTTGGCTTCAGACAGTGGTGGCCCCTATTGCCTGCAGTACAGTTTTAAAACTTCAGCTGAGGCATACAGAGCAATTTCAAAGTTGGTCCTGAACTGGCCCAGAATCACAAAATCATTTAGGTTGAAGAGACCTCTGAGATCATGACATCCAACCTTTAACTGATCACCAACCTTTTAGTGCCTATAGCACTAAATGCCATGTCCAGTTGTTTCCTGAACACCTCCAGGGATGGTGACTTCACCACCTCCCTGGGCAGTCCATTCCAATGTTTAACAACCCTTTCCGTGAAGAAATTTCTCCAGCCTGGACCTTCCCTGGCTCAGCTTGAGGCTATGTCCTCTTCTCCTGTCACTTATTGCTTGGGAAAAGAGACTAACCCCCTCCCCAGCCACATTCTCCTTTTAAGCATTGTAGAGAACTATAAGGTTCCCCCTAAGCCTCCTCTCCTCCTGGATAATCAATCTCAGCTCCCTCAGTCACTCCTTACAGGACTTATCCTCTAGACAATTCACCAGCTCTGTTGCCCTTCTCTGGACTCACTCCTGCCCTTCAATGTCTTTCATGCAGTGAGGGGCCCAGAACTGGACACAGGATTTGAGGTGTGGTGTCACCAGTGCCAAGTACAGGAGGACAACCACAGCACACTGTTGCTGATACAGGCCAGGATGCCATTGGCCTTCCTAGCCACTGGGCAGACACTGGCTCATGTTCACCTGCTGTCAACCAGCACCTTCAGGTCCTTTTCCACTGTGCCTCCTTCCAGTCACTCGTGTCCCAGCTGTAGTGCTGCATGGGACTGTTGTAGCCAAAGTGCAGGACCTGTCACTTGGCCTTGTTGAATCTCAGGCCCTCATGTTCTCATGTTCCCCCAGCCAGAATTGCAACAGAAATGATACTGGATAAGCAAGGGGCATGTGTAGATATTGGAACAGCAAAAGAGGGATGTAAAAAAACCACTGTTTATGGCACCTAGATAAGAAAATTAAGATCTCTGTGCTGGTATATGCAATGTACTTGATGCCTTAGGATTTTAGCTTTTATATTTTCATATATTTGTAATCCTGCAATTCTTTAATGTATAACTCTAAACTCCGTATACAGTGTTAGCTACTGCTTTTCCCATTTTAGTCAGACACAACAATTCTTCTCTAGGCCTGAGAATCAAGGACACCTCAATGTTTCAGGCCCCCAGAAATGTAAACAAAAGTGAGCTGGGGGGGAGCAAACTAGGAGAATAAGACTCCACTACCTGAAGCTGTAACTGGACAATTAACCTCTGATATGCAAATGGACAAAACTTATATCTGTCCAAAAAACGTGTGACTGTGTCCATCTTGGGTGTAGTCTCTGTGAGACTCCTGCGCTACCCAAGGTGTACCCTGTGAAGGCCTTTCAATAAATACCTACCCTTTATCCTCTCACTCTGCCTAGCCTCAGTTCCAGGTCAGCCTCTACAAGGCATTATACTAAGGAGATGAAAATTAAGGAGAAGAAAATTAAGGGTAGCCCACACCCTGAACAGGATGGGCACCTTAGGCCACAGAGGTACATACAGAGAGAAAGGAAAGTTAATCAAAATGATACACAAAAGTTAAGAGGGCTCAGAGAGAATAAAATGATTGACAGAATAAAAAATCTAATTGAGGTCAGGTCCTAAGGGATATAAAAAAGACATCAAAAACTGTCATGGCTGCCAATATAGGAAAAAGCTGAGAGCCATGATAATGACTCAGTATGCTCACTACCCTCCATGGCATCACAGGGAATCCTGGCCAGGCCACCTCAGTACATGCCTGTTAATCCTTGAATGTTGGACAGACTACCTGGACAAACACATGCTCTGCTAGTTAGGAGAATGTGTGTATGAGCATGAATTTAGAATAAAGCCATGATTCCCTCCTACAATACCTCATGATAAATTTTGTTACTGTGTAGCAGGAAGTCAACATTACCTTGATGCCTTGTAGAGGCTGACCTGGTACAGAGGCTAGACAGAGTTAAAGGATAAAGGGCAGCGATTTATTGAAAGGCCTTTACAGGGTACACCTTGGGCTGTGCAGGAGTCTCACAGAGACTACACCCAGGATGGACATAGTCACACGTTTTTTGGACAGATAGAAGTCTTGTCCATTTGCATATCAGAGGTTCATTGTCCAGTTACAGCTTCAGGCAGTGGAGTCCCATTCTCCCAGTTTGCTCCCCCCAACTCTCTTTTGTTTACATTTCTGGGGGCCGGAAACATTGAGGTCTCCTTGATTCTCAGGCCTAGAGAGGACTTGTTGTGTCTGACTAAAATGGGAAAAGCAGTAGCTAACACTCTATATGGAGTTCAGAGTTATCCACGAAAGAATTGCAGGATTACAAATACATGAAAATATAAAAGCTAAAATCCTAAGGCATCAATCTAAAAGGTCTCAAGATGCCAAGAGCTAAGAAGGTGTAATCACCTCGTACTAATGGAAATGCAGTGATGTTTAATTAAACTGCTACTTCGCGGCTGACTGCAAGGCCATACTACAAGATCCCATAAATGAGTGTCTGTGGTGGGTAGACCCTGGCTGGATGCCATGTGCCCACCCAAGCCACTCTTGTCATTCCCCTTCCTCAACTGAACAAGGCAAGAAAAAATTCAAAGAGCCTCACAGGTTGAGATAAGGGTAGGAAGAGATCACTCAGCAGTTACTGTCATGGGCAAAAAAGATTTGACTTGGGGAAATTAATTTCTTACCAATCACATCAGAGCAGGGTAATGAGGAATAAAACCAAATCCTAAAACACATTCTCCCCACTTGTCCCTTCTTCCCAAGCTCAACTTTACTCCTGACTTCCCAGGGAATGGGGATTGCAGTCAATTCATCACATGTTGTCTCTGCCTCTTCTTCCTCTTCTGGGGAAGAACTCCTCACACTCTTCACCTGCTCCAGTGCGAGGTTTCCCCTATGGGAGGCAGTCTGTGAACTTCTTCAACATGAGTCCTTTCTGTGGGCTGCAGTTATTCACAAACTGCTCCAATCTGTGCCCCTTCCACAGGGTACAGTCCTTCACGCACAGCCTGCTCCAGTGTGGATCCACCGGAGGGCCACAAGTCCTGCCAGCAAACCTGCTCCAGCACAGGCTCCTCTTTCCACAGGTCCTGCCAGGAGCCTGCTCCAGCATGGGTTTTCCATGGGGTCACAACCTCTGTCGGGCATCTGTCTGCTCTCGCATGGGGGTCATCCACAGGCCACAGGTGGATCTCTGCATCCCCATGGGCCTCCATGGGCTGCAGGGGCCCAGCTGCCTCACTGTGGTCTGCACCACAGGCTGCAGGGGACTCTCAGCCCTGGCACCGGGAGCACCTCCTGCCCCTCCTTCTGCACTGACCCTGGTGTCTGCAGAGCTGTTCCTCTCGCATGTTCTCACTCCTCTCTCCAGCTGCAATCGCTCCCATGCCATAACTTTTTCCCCTGTCTTAAGTACATTACCCCAGAAGTGCTACCACCTTTGCTGATGGGCTTGGCCCTGAACAGCAATGGGTTCATATTGGATCTGGCTGGCATTGGCTCTATTCGACATGGAGGAAACCTCTAGCAGCTTCTCACAGGAGCCACTCCTCTATCTCCCCACTACCAGAGCCTTGCCAACGCACTTCATTGTTTAAAGAAAGCCTGGACTTTTTCTCTAAGGAAAGAATAATTTCAATATGTAAAATTAGGAAACAGTAGTTCTTTTCCCTGTGCCCAGAAGAATTTGTAAAATTAGTTGTATGACAGAATAATCAGACATGGTGCACCAGAAGTTTCATCAACTGACTGTATTTGCATGCTATTTTTAAACCGTTTCTTTTTCAGTATTCAAAAGTTCTAGTATTTGGTTTTATTTCCTTATAAGTCTATATAAAATGTTTGGCACTTCAGAACGACAAGGGCACAAATCTATTATGATTTCTTTCAGGGAATAAATGCTTCACTACTATTTTAATGTTTTGATTTAGAACTTGGGTTTATGTGTTATTTACTTATTTATTTAAAGGAAGAAAAACAATAAACACCTGCATATAAATGCCTTTTTCACCACAAAAAAAGTTAATTTATAATTTTCACAAAACATCTCAAATGAAAATTAAATTGTTACCATGTAAACAGGCATTATTCTTATATTTTACATGAACAGAGAATGGAGAATGTCTTACATTTGGACTGTTACTCCACCTGATATCTTCAGACAGCTATGGATAACCTATGTAAACATATAAAGAAGCAGCAGGATCAGTTTTGTTTCAGATGAAGGGGTCTTACACAATGATCAGTCTAATAGAGTTGATGTGCTTCTGAGGAGCACCATAAAGCAGAATGTCAACAATTAAAGACCTAGCTGCAGCACTGTAATATGGACAAAAAGAAAAATACATGCAAATAAATATTTTTCAAGTGAAAAAAGGGGCAAGAATATTATACTCTAGCACTAAGTCTTATGAACATGTTGTGATAGAAAAGAGAAAAAGCTTCTACAAACACATCTTTGTAGGAAAAAATGCAAAGTTCATTTCTTTTTCCTTAGATTAAGGAAATAGAGTATATAAATATTGAGATCTGTGAATATAGTTGAATCTTGAATATTCTCAAGCTTTCCTGAAATTTAAAAAAAAAAGGCAAGTAATAGAGGTCAAAGGTGAGGTATTACAGTCAGTTAAACTTACATTGCAATAGGAAAACCAGAATTTCCTCAAGTGGCACAAAGCCGACAGAAATAATAAAAACACTACCTTTATCAGCAATCTGATGCTTTCCTTTATAGAAAGAGATAAGGACAGGAGAGATGTTTGCTGCTTCCAATACTTCATTGATTTCAAGTCACAAAGTATGCTTATACCAGAGGTACAAGATGATGTTGACCTCATCCTGCAACTGCAACTTAAACTGGAGTCAAGCAATGGGTGTCTACGGACCTCTTTAATGCACTTCCACTGAAAGTAATTTTTCCTTCACATAATAGAATGTATAGAGATATGAGCAACTTCAGAACAGCATTTTTCTCTCAGACACATACAGGAATCCAACAAAGTACCACTATCATCTGAACAAAGCACATTTTTCCTTCCTTTCTCGTAAAATTACAGCCATTCATAATCACAGAGCTGGTAAGTTCAAAATATAAAAGAACTATTACATTATTTAAACTATCCTTTTCCCAGTCCTAGACAGTGATTTTTTCCTTTTTTGTTTCAATATTTCAAATTGTTTTGTTTTAAAGTTTCAAGTCTAATTGATGTTACCATGAGAAAAATATTTATCTTTCAGTCTAAATTTTCATTTTCTTAATTTCACACTTTCATATTAATTTATAATTTCTGTTGTTATTTTTTAAACTATTTTTTTCTATAAATTTACAACTTGCAGACAGATAAGCCATATTTCTTCACAGCTGCCTTAAAAAAATGCTGAACCAAATTAATCAGTTTTGTAACAAACTATTATTTGGTAAGGCTGTTAAATAGCTATGGACTTAAAACTATACAAAGGACTAGTTCTTCAGAGTCAAGGCCTGACTGCTAGAAGACTTAATTTTCACTTTTCTTTGGTCACAAATCAAAAATGATTGTACTTGTCTGCAACAACTGTGTGGTTTGTAGCAAATGGAGGCTTTATTAATGCATTATGAATATGTCACGATTTTTCCATGAATCCAGAACCTTCTTTATCTAAAAACTTGGGAAAAAAAGGATGATTTGATTTGATTAGAACACAGCTTGTATATGAACTATTGATCCATCTCATTATTTCATGCTCTGCAAGGCAAGGAAGTCGCTTTATCATCTGCATTTGCCATGGCAAATTTCTTAAAAAGAACACACTTTGAAAAAAGGTAAGGGAATCTCACATAAAATCGTGTCCTTGTGGTATCATCTGAAACAGGCAGATCTGGAACCAATTTATTGAGTGTAAATTACTGCCAATTTTGCTTTGAATAACAAAATGCTCCAGAGATTTCTGAGATATGTAGCTATCGGGAGCTGTCTGAAGATTTTTATACATGAGAATTTTTCTATGTTTCTTTAACACATCTTTCAACTTAATCAGATACAAAACATGCACAACCTAGCATTCAGGGAAATTATGTGGATTTGTAACACTGCCTGAAGGACTTTGGGATCCATGAACCAATGAATGGATCACACTGAACCATGAATGCAATTTGTTCATCTGTAACAGGTAAAATATGGATATTTACCATACAAATGCTTCAAAATCCCAGAACAATAAATAATTCTATCAGAATTTAGTTTACGTTATTCACTAAAATTTAATAATATTGTCTTTATTTTCCAGAACAGAGTAAGATAGCATGAGTTGTGTGTATATGAATAGGAATGTAACAGGCAGAACTGGTAAACTGTACTGCTGAATTATTATGCCTCTCCTAATTGCAACAATTCAAAATCTCAGATGAAATATAAAGGCAAAACTTTATGTATTAAAATGCCTGGTAAAAGATACACTGATGGACCTCTTTCGTCCCTGTAGTCCACACTCGGCATTGTTTATCACTGATGTAATACCAATTATAATCATATGCTGGTAAAAAACAACTTAATTCAGCAGTACACATCCTTTGGAAAAAAAAGAATATTGTGAATGTTTTTTTTAAAATAGACTTTAATTGTGAGGATTTGTATGCACTGATTTTAACAAACATAAGATGCAAGGCAAGGCAAGGAAAGGAGACATTTAGAACCGAAATAACAACAAAAAAGTATGTAAGATCAGCCCTCAGATGCTGGAAATAAGTAAACCTTGCTAAATAATTATCTGAATCACTAATTTGTTGAAAAAATATAGCTCTTTTCAACTTGTCAGTGAATACAACATCACCTCCCTTGGGCAGTCATCAGGTCTTAGCAGGTCAAAAGTACGTCATGCAATAAATGAGAAACCAGCCAAAATTTTATAAAGCATACCAGATCCACTTGCTTATTTTGTCAAAGTTAACGGTCCATGTATCAGGTTTGCATTAAGAAAGATGTTTTCAAGGGCTTATGTTAAAAGTTAACACGTAACACACTGAATTTTATCCAATGTATCCTGTTTTAAAAGCACAAGAGACTGAAATGACCTCAAGGACTAAAAATTGTTGTTCCTGGTAACTAAAATATGAGACCTAGTTTCTTTAAGGAACTCTCCAGTCTACTGAAAATACAATTATATTGTTTGTTTTAACTTCCTCACTTCTATGTAAAAGTCAAACTATTGACTGGCTCTGGACAGTGAACACCGAGTAGCATCAGGTGACCAGATCAAGCTCTGTGACCATGCCTAAGAAACTGGAGGAGACCAGGAGAAACCTCCTTAGAGATGAGCTGCTGAGAGGAAGGATTGTAAGAGCCCCAGCTAAAATCAGAGCTCTAACAAAACAGACACAGGAGAATCCCAGCCATTGTAGAAATGGGGATGGGGAGGTGATGAGGTGGGAAGGATTAACTGAACTTGATTTTTTCAGAAATCACACATTTCAAAAAGTAGGATGTTCTGTGAACTTGGGGTCAAGTTACTGAAACCTGAAATATAAAAATGTGGTTTTTATGAATCCTTACATTAAAATTACAGTTTTATCATACTCTTTTGTCTCTTCACCTGGAACAATATTGAGTTCAGGAATTTTCATTCTGCTGCCACCAGAAGGAAAGAATAATTAAAACTACAGAACTGAAAACCACATTGCTTCTGTAAGTTTGTGTGGAGTTTAGAACTCAACAGGTGCCTGGACCCAGAAGCTCTGCCTCTTACACGAGCATGTCGTTTCTGTAAGAGTAAGAAATTAATTGCCTCCAGCTACCAATTACTGCAGCACTTGTAAGCCTCACGCCTCCCTCTCAGACAGGATTTTACCTATGTGAAAGCAGATGTCTTGGCTTTCAGCTCCTTCTGACTGCACTGGTAGCCAATTCCTGCTGAGTTTGAAGCCACACCTGCCTTTTTTTTTTTTTTTTTTACCAAGCCCAGAAAATAATTAATAATTTGACTAAAGCAGGCTAAAATTACTATAAATTTCCCCCAAACAAATTATGGAAATTATGGATCACAGCTTTTTTGTTTGTTTTTTTTACAGAGAAAGTAACTGTACCATGACACTATTCCTTCCTTGATTTATGAGACTGAAGTACAGAGGGTGGGCTACACAGTCTTAGATAACCTGTTGTTGATCTTAATTGTGTAAACAATGTAATCCAGGCTGTAAGTAGGGGACCTCCCTCCTGCTCGTAAACCTTTGTGCAATCATAATGACAATGCAGTCATCAGGACATCCTAAAAATAGTGCTCACCTCCTCAAAAATGGTTAGGCAACCCTAGTCCTGTCTCCACTCTAAGACAATTAAAATAAGAGCAAGGGGAAAAGGGAAACAGTTTCATTTTTACCTGTGAGCTGTAAATATTTTCTTACTCATGTACTTTATGCATATATTTAATTTAGAGCTATATATTTTTACTTGTGGGCTGGGCTATGGGGGAAAGACAGTTCTTAAAACAGTCCTAGCTAATTAGAGATCCAGCAAACTCACTGTGTTTATCACAACACCTGCAACAGTTTGGGGATAGGCTACAGATTTTTATTACAGCAGTTGAGTAGCAGTTAACCATTGACCCAAAGGAGAGAAGGCTGCTGCTTATAGAAGTGTTAAAACATTTGCTGGCAGAATTCCTATATTTTTTGGAAAGGACAGAGGTGATGACTTACTTTTCAAGTTCTCATATATGCAGATGACATACAGTTGTTTTTTAGAGGCTGAATCCCATCCTTAAAAAATCTGACAAATGTGCTTGTATATGTGTTCATAAACACATGTACACACATCTCTGGTATATGTTTTAAGTCTGTATAGAAATTATATATGGATAGGTAGAAAAACAGAGTGGAGAGGAAAGAAAACTGTGGGAAGAGAATTGATGAACTTTAGGCATGGTTTATCTCACCTCATTTCAGCCATCTAAAACATAGATCCAAACTAGTTCACCACAAGCTGCCTCTATGGTGAATGGCCAAAAAAAAAGAGGAGCCCAAGGAAGGGAGACATCCTGTACTAGGACTTGTATGTAAAGGAGACACGGTGAAAAAAGGAATCTGGGTAGGTGACACCAGACACCCAATTTTTTCTGGAGTCCTCCAGGGTGATTCCCACTCTCTATATTGCTAGCATCATTTATTATCTAGGTTTCATTGTCATGTCTTCTGAACACATCAAATATTTACCTTGAAATTTGCCTTGAAAACGATTATCAGCCATTGATCAGGATTTTACCTACACAGCATCACACTGATACTTTCGCAGGACATTCCCAAATGCTGAACTATTGAACAATGCCTGTGCTACAACAGTGGGTTAAGCTGGCATGCAAGAAGAAAAAATTTTAGTAGTTTCCTGAACATTGCCTTAGCAGCTCCCTGTCTCATTGCACACACCTTTAGCCTCTCTACCAGACTGCGCTGCTCTCAGAATGGATGAAGGCCTCCATCTTTCGGCTCCTGGAGCGTTCTCCCTTTATCTTCCTGTCAGCTTGTCTCCCTAAGCAGTTTGTAACAACTGACCTTCAATTTCCTAGAAATCAAAACATATAAGGGTATTTGCTAACTGTTGTATCGCTTTGAAGACTGTCTCTGTCAAACCAAAGTTTGCACCTTGTCAAAACCAGAACTGCTGACGCTAAGAAATAGCAATACTGTCCTTCACTTAATGTCTTGGGAATGCTGACAGGGATGGATTGTGCACTTTGTTTACTTATTTATTTATTTTTGCTTATTTTGCACATAGCTTCCTATTAAGTTAATCAGCCTAATACTACAGGGACTGTTCATAATTCACCACAGATATAGAGCAATGTGATTTCAGTGACCAAGGCAAGAATAATATGAAATGTCAACAAAAATGCAATGTCCAATAAATTTTAATCAGTATTTCAGATTAACCATTAATGCACAGTAACTTCATATCTGTCACAACTTTCAGTGTACTTCTAAGTCACTCATAAAAAGTGAGCATATAAAAATCCAACTTAACCTCCTCAAAAATCCAATTTTGCAATTCTTTCATTATTATAGATGTTTATTAATAGGGTAACCTGATAGAAAAAAATGCTGAGTGACTTCTACTGGTACTTAACCCCTCAAGTAATACTAATCGCCTCAAATACTGCTATATTGTGTGTCCTACAAAAATCCCTTCTACGTCTCACCAGGGGTCATAACAGAGATTCAAAATTATGCAAACTTATATACAAAATTAATCATAATCAGCATTTTGAACTGGCTTGTTAATTTAGGTTTTTATGTTAATTTAGCTGTGTATTAATTTTGTCATGCAATATTTTCACAGGCTTTTTTAATAACCATGTACCAGATGGTGTTGCCTTAAAACTACCCATTTTAAACCACTTACATTTAATCTTTTCAAAGGTAAATTTAGTTATATCAAATTTTACGTTGAAAAATGGTTTGCAAAATATATTAAAGTAGCACAAATAGACAAATTAGCAAAAAGACATGAGTGAGAGCTCTGTAAAAAAGCTGAGTATTTGCATACTTAAACTAAAAATTATCCTTTACGTAGAACGCAGCAAAGGCTTGATGTCTTATTTGTTTTAACTGTATGCCGTAACTTTCCCATATTCATGGATTTTCATAGTGCATTTTATTTTCCATCTCACTCACTGTTTTCATCTGTTTCAGATCAATTGCAATCACCTAGTACAGGACACAAGAACTAGCTGTACCCTTATCTTATAACAGTTCTTTATGAAGGGCAGCCAAAAACAAAACAAAATAAAACAAAACAAAACAAAGCAAAAAATTACAATCAAATGTCAAGGGTATGGGCTCAGAAAGAAAACAGAAAACAACTCTGATAATGTTAATATTATCCACAATGCTTGCATCCTGAAGGCACTTAAATCTATGCTTAATTTTATGTACCAAATGAATAACTTTATTGAGTTGTGAGAAATTACTCCCATGAATAAAATTTAATGTGCATAAATGTATAGAGGTCAGGGTATTCATTCCCTTTCTATTACAGATAATTTTAATTTTCTTGAATGTCATCTATGAACACATCCCAGCTTTTCTGCATCCATTGTCATGGTTCTGCACTAAAAGCACCACAGGTTGTCACTGAAGAATACAGTAAGAAAAAGGTTCGCTGTTCTCATTTTTATTATTATTCTCTCCTTAGTTAACTTGGCAAAGTAATTTAACATCTTTGTGTCTATGGAATGTAGTTACTGGGACATCTTTTGAAACACTTCAAATCTATAGCTGAAAAAGGTATGATTATTCTAGGTACTATCATAAATACATTACATGAGAGAAGAGTAAAATGGAAAAAAGGAAAAACAATTTAAAAATAAACAGTTACAATGAAAAAAGGAGGGGGGAGAGGGGATAAAAGAATGCAAGTTTGCTTCATTCACAGTGTCTGGACGTTTTCTCCCTCACGAAATTGAGCTTCAGTGGATTGATTTCACTCCCCATCCCTCATTCCTATGAAACAGATGATCATAATACAAAATAAAACAGAGAAAAAAGTCATACTTACATTGGCAGTGGTAGAGATGTGCCAAATACTGAAAAAATAAGGAAAAAGAACACTTAATTCAAACTGAATGGCAGCCCTCTCAGAGAAAGAGTGCCACCTCATCCATTGTGTTTTATCCCTATCCCTGTATAATCACTGATTAGAGGTTTTTATACAGAACAGTACATTACCTGGATTGTCTGTGACTTGCAGTAGTATGATTTAACTACTTCCAAAAATCAACCCCATAAGGTGTGTTCTATTCAGGCCTCTGTGATCATACCAGCATATCCCAGGCACATCCAGAGCACAGAAAACAAAGAATCTTCAGACATTATACCTCTCCCATAAGCTCTCACCGCACACCTGTAAAAACCTCCTCTGGGATATATCTGGCAGATCTACCCTGTATCACTGCATTGGAGACACTATTTAATTTTGTACCAGCATCTTCAAAGCCATTTGGAAATACAGGAAGAAACCTGGGCTGGTGAGTTTTGCCTCTCCTTTCCCACTGTCTCCCAAAGGCCTGTTGGTGGTGATGTCTGAAACTGAAGACATGCTCTCTCTACAGACTGTAGATTCATCTCACCTGAGCTCTTGAACACAGTAGCTCAGCCTCCACTCTCCCACATTTCATGACTAAGACACACCAAAATGTCCTGTGGTTACCTTCATTGCTGTCTCTTTTGAATAAATACTAGAAAGCTGCTCAATGTACAGACACCCAGAGACACATCACACGCCATGCAGAGGAAATAATGATGAGGCAGGGACTGGACTGGTCATGTGAATGAAGCGTGTCTGCACATACGGTTCTAGATATGTAGGAAATAAAAGATTTAAATGAAGGCATTCCTCCATGGTGTCAGTTTATGAGACAGCACTGTGTACATTTTTCTTTTTTTTTCCAAGGGATTTGAAATACAGTACAGTAAAATACCTTCACAGTGACTCATGGACCTCATGGCCAAAGAACTGACAAAGAGCTACCAGGATCTAGTGTTCAGCTTCTCAGTGCCCTGTGGTTCTTCACAGCAGCTGCTCAAGATATCGTGCAGAGGACTCCCCCGACTCATCCAGCTTCAGCTCCGGAGTGAGCACTGACTGCTAAATCAGCAGGGAAGATGAAGATTGGAAGAAAGTCAACATAATCAGGAGACCGGTTTCTTGCTAGAAATCCCTTGAATTTATTTGTAGAACTAGTATATGGTCCTAACCTTATAGAAAATCAACCAAAGGATGTCACAACTAATCTGCTCCTCAAGGTAACGCTGCAAACCAAGACAGGATTTGCCCATTCAGGTTTTTACACAAAAATAAAACTTCACAGGGCTGCCTACTTTCTTTAAGGAAAAAAAACACAAGCAAACAATAAAAGTCGTTCCCCTGTGCTTAAAGTTCTTTTCCTGCATTTATGGTTTTTACCTCACAGTGTGTCCTGTAGCTTGGCTCCTCACCCATTACAGGGCTGGGCCTCTCAGAAGTTCACTTTGACATTGGTCCAAGACAAATCTGTAAAAATGCATATCTGAAATGTGTACCTGAGACAGAATGCAATCCACATTCACCTACTGACTAGTCAGTACAGGGTGTTGCAGACTAACTGTGATACTCTCCAGTCCAAAGACAATTCTTATCAATTCCTGTTCCTTAGAGTCATCTTACATAGAAGACCCATAAAGCTGAGGCAAAGTCAAGAATATTTCATTTTTTTCCTCCTTGCTATAGAAACATAAACAATGGAAACATTCAGGGTGGAAAAGTCTGGAACAAGAACCTGGCCATTGTCCTGGAGGATGGCCTGGTTGATTTGCTGAGCGGGAAGGGAAAGATGGGCCAATAGCCAAAATGCTGGTGCTGCAGAGTTTTCTAAAAGGTCCTCTTTTTCCTGTACATAGGCCCTACACAGGTATCTTTGCCACTGCATTCCAAAATGCTAAAGAGAGGAACATTGTAATAAGACAGGGCATCTGCAGCTGCAGGGAATACTTAAGAAGTCAAACATTGCTGTGATCAGAGTAGGGTAAATATTTAGTAGTTGCCAAGACTGCTAATCCAGTGCTTTCCAGATAATTTAATTGTACATAAATATAGTAAATTCTTTAAAAATGTTTGCGTGTTCATTGGTGCATTATAAACTGTTACTATAAAATACACTAGAACAATTTCCTTTACTTTTATTTCTGACTAAGGCACCTGTGCTTCTTTGCCTTGTGTGTCTTTCACTGCAGGAACTCCATTAATCCAATGGTCAACAGTTTGTTTGTCCATTGCTATAGCTTAGTCAAGTCAAGCAACTGTCAAGTCAAACAGTGAAGGACAAGAATTAGAATTTTGTGTCATGGGCTGAATGTGCAATGTTCTCAACAGCAAAATGCTGTTGTACGAAAAATAATTCTGACACACCTACTTAGCTCAAATATTTTTGAACTACTTCATTTCCTTTCTCATTTCAGGCAATCATGCCTGTTTCCCTCTTCACTTATTTCTCCACCTGATTTGTCAGGACACATAAAAACTGTATATGTTTCACAGTCATCTTGTTTTTCCAATCTCTCCAATTTTACATTTATGTTCACCTTATTACCAACCAGCTGGAATAAAAAGCAAGTGAGCAAGTGTTTTAACTTAAAAAACAGTAAGATAAAAATGGGGGAAATGCTTTCCTTAAAATGAAAATAAAGTAGTTGACCTGTTGGAAAGACTCCATAGGAGACACACTAAGTTGATGACAGGACTGGAACACCCTTCCTATAAAGAAAGGATGAGAGAGCTGGGGTTGTCCAGCATGGAGAAGAAAAGTCTTTGGGGACACCTTATTACAGTTTTCCAGTACCTGGAGGGGGCTTGAAAAGGAGGGAGAGTGACTTTTTATATGGCAGATAGTGACATGACAAGGGGCAATGGTTCTAAACTGAAAAAGGGCAGGCTTAGATTAGATGTTAAGAAGAAATTCTTTACTCAGAGGGTGGTGAGGCACTGGAACTGGTTTACTAGAGAAGTTGTGGACTCCCCATCCCTGGAAGTGTTCAAGGCCAGCCTAAATGAGGCTCTGAGTAACCTGGTCCGATGGAAGGTTCCCCTAATGGTAGAAGAATTAGCAATTTTATTGTTAAAAAATGCATATGATTAATAACTGAGCTTTACATTTATTTTCATGCTGAGCGTATAGAAACAGTTCAGAATTTTTACATATTAAACTTGCCTCTATTCCTCCTTCTTTGCACCAACTACAATTCTAAAGTTTCCTAATAAACATCCTGTGTCCAAAAATACAACAGGGAGAAAAATCCACATGAACATTTAAAAAAATATGTTTTCATAAGAGACATGGTTTCCATATTAAAACCACAGAGGTAGTAGGACTTTAGTGCAGAAGTTCAACTTCATAATTAATGCCAGTTGGTAACTCACGAGACATGCCACCTACATCCTTATTTCTAAGTGCTCAGTAGCAGTTACTGTATTAAAGTTAATTGCTCAATGGCGTTTTGCATAATAAAGATCAGATTGAAGAAAATGTGCATATTCAGGATCATAAAGAGTTAATTAATCAATAAGCAATTTAGACAAGTACTCATTATTGTACCACAAACCAAACCTTTTAAACAACAACAAAAAAAGAATTTATGGTGAAGTTCTATCAGTTACAGTTAAATGAAGATTTAAGTAAAGATTATTACTAATTATTAAATATACAGTTAGTGAGCCCAACTTTTGCAGACGGTGCCCCTTGTTCTGCTCTCAAGTGGACATTGCCAACTGTGGCCACGTATGTGAGTGCAGAGTTTTATTATATCTCACATCTATATTTAAATTTTATTCTAGCATGGTAAAAATCGCTTCTACATCACTTCTTAAGTTTTAACAAGATATGTCCCTGGCCCCAAAGGGTTCATAGCTTTAAAGAAACTTGTTAAGACATGTTGGAAGACAATAACTCAAGAAAGGAGACAAAGGCAGAAGAGCACTGCATTAATGAAGACAAGCAGAGAGAAAGAGAACCCAGAATATTACCTCTGTTTTTAACAGACCATCAATGAAAAAAAAAAAGACATTGACTCCTGCAAGTCCTTCTACAGCAACAGCTGGTAGGGCAGGTATCAGAACCCTTCATATGAACTGCTATATGAATTCCTGACTTTAAGTGTGCCACATACCTCCTGAGTTCAGCAATGTTTATGAAGACTCACCTTAAATCATAAGAACTCCTCCTCCCAAGCATGTGATCAATGGTCAGTTATCCATACTTTTGATTTTTGGTAATCTACAAGCAAGGCTGTAGTGCCAGATTGTTTCCAGGCATGGAGGATCCCAGAGCACAGGCTGGACTTACCTACACTGTTCCAAGCCTGTGGCTGACAGCAGCTAGGTGCAGGAACTGGGTGGTGGTTTTCAGTCATGTACCATTGCCATGCTGGAGGAGGGGGGCTGCAAGCACTGCAGTGACACAGAGATCCTGCCTGAGCCTCAGCACTCCCCTGGGCTTCTGCCAGGCATGAAGCTGGCATGCAGCCCCCTGCCTGCATCCACCTGCTTCCTAGGGGCAGGAGGAGTCAGAACCCAGCCTGACCTCAGACATGCAGACAGCATCTTGCAGGAGGGCATGAGAGTGTGACCCCACTGCTGCAGCGATGCCCTAGTCCAACCTGGTGTGGGGCCAGTGGAAACACCAAGAGATACATGGTGGACAGTGAAGATGAAAACAGGGTCAGAAAAACTATGCTGCTAAAAGGAAAAGACCTGGAGACAGATGTGGACATTCTTATGATTCTTACTAGGACTTGGGAGGGTATGTCCTCACCTCCAGACTGAAAGGACTGGATCTTGCATCAGAGACCTTCAATGGGGTCAAAGGCACAACTTAAGTATGTCTTGTTACAAATGGCAGGTCTCTAGCAAAGAAATTTTATAAAAGGTCTGACTTCCATTCAAATTAGACACAAAAACAGATTTCAGGAAGGGGATAGCCAAAGCAATTGGGAAGTCAAACAGAGAATTAACTTTATCAGCCCACTATACTATAAGAGATTGCAGAAATCAGGTTTATCTCACATAACCTCAGACATTTACATCAGAACAGGGAAAAGAACAACTATCAGCATGTGAATCATCTAACTTCTTTCTAAGATCCACAGGAAAATTCAATGGAAAACATTATAGAATCACCTGTTTCTATTTGCTGACCATACCAGGGGAATAAGCAGCCCAGATATACACATCTGCATTTAAGATGTCATCCATCTATCTACATTTTAGCAGTCTGTCCAAAATTGGGTAGATGCATTCCAATGCATATCCCATTGATGGGACAGTTTTCTGAGGAATGGTGGGGAGAAAGGGACTGAGAAATACTTACAGCTTGTAGGAACAGTCAAGGAAGGAACCTTGTTCTTTACTGTCAGATGTGTTTGGTAACTTAAGAAAGTTGCTGTTTAAATAAGCAATACCCTTGAACTTTTACCCGTATTTCCACCTAGCTGAAACAATACTGTGGGAATCGAATTCAAAGAGCTATAATAGATTTTAAAATTAGAATATGGAAAATATTGTAAAAATATAGATGCTTATAGGAAGCCACTAGCACAGGAGTAAGAGAAGCATGAGAAGAAACACTGAATACACAGAAGAGAGGAAAGACATGGGAATACATGGTTGAGAGAAAAAAATGAATGCAAGAACTATATAAGAAAAAAGATTAGGCAAGGCTGTGTAAATGGGATGAAAGTATTGTATTAAATATATCAAGAGAGAAGAAGCCAGAAGAGGCATATAAAAGACAGGAAGGAAAGAGATTAGAACACCTTCTTGTCAGTATATTTGAATATCAAGTTTTAGTAGTTTGATCATTAATTATTTCTCAGTCTCTTTCTCTCACATATTTAAAATGGGTATAAAATAGAAATATCTTCATATCTAAGCATTTTACTGAAAACAGGCTACTGGTTTTTTTTAACTCCGTGTCACTTTTGAACATACAGCACAGTGTAGTGTCTGAAACTATGTCCATTTTTTGGCTTTCCTTCTGCAATGTAACCTACTTATCTTTAAAAGCCTGGTATTTAAAACACAAAATATAAAGCACAGACAAAAATCTAATACTAATAAAAAAAAATAAAGTTTATGAATAATCACATTATAAATACCGTTACCAAGACCAAACATATTTTGAAGCTGAGTTGCTCTATGTGAAGGTGACACCCTCTAAAATTAATGAAATGTACAGTTAAGAGCATTTTAAGGAACCTATACTGAGCCATCCAGTCAGGATTTTTTTCAAGCACACAAAAGACTTTATCAATTATGACTCTCAGGACCAGAATCTATACTGATTAATTCAGCATAGATCTGCTGACTTCAGTGACACTACTTACATTTACAGTGATAACAGTCAGCAATGTTCATCAAGAACAGAACAATAAATCATTCACCAGAATTTTTTAGTTATATCACTTCAATAAAAGGTCTAGGATTCACTGATTAACAACGGTGAAATAACAGATTCAAATGTGCATACAGGAAGGGAGAAAGGCAAAAGAGAGAAAGAAAGGGAGAAATAGAAGGGGGAAATATTTCAGTGCAATCAGACACTATTGGCAGGAGACGATCAAGAACATTGCCAGAATTTATGAAAGACAAAAACCCATGGCTCTTAGCAGTAGGTCTAATACATTTGGTGTAGATGCTCTATACTGTGTTGGGCATCTTTATTTATTGGCCTTTTTTGATTCAGTGGTAGATAGCTATACAAATTAGTACATCTCTGGAATTTCCTTCCATTCACTCACCCATCATTATTAATCTTTAAAAACAATAATAAAAACCCACCCTCCAAATACTCTTTTCTTGTGCCTGATAATTTGAGAACTACTCTTCTTGCAATCTCTCATATTTTGTATAGTGTAGTCAAAAAGTGTCTCTTCAGAATGATGACAGCCACCTGCAGCTCCTAACAGTAATACCCCACATTTTCACAGCATATTTTGCCCTTCGGTAATATAAATGTGTTCCTCTCCTCTCACCCTTCAGTTTGAGCCCAGAGTACATATCAAGAGCATGATTCTATTCTCACATATGTTTTACACTGATACAAGGCCATTGATATGAGCTGAGCTACTGCCAACACACAACTCTCTAACTCAGGTTTTACATTTCTTCAGAATATTAAGTAAACTTAGCTGTTTCTTTAAAATTCCAATCCAGAAGACTAATACAATGACCCGAAACACATATTTAAACACATCCAAAAAGCTGCATTTCTTCAAATTTGAATGATACATTCACATCTGTTTTCCCCAAGCAGCTGAGCTTCATGGCACCTCCTTGCAGAACTGTGGACCATGAACGCCTTACTGACAGTCATATGACAAGTCCTCGCCATGTCAGCAAGCAGCATTTGACATTCATGCCTTTGGCTGTTACTATGTGAAGCTTCCTCTTTATTTCAATAATTTTTACTATATGATGTCAAAAGTGTGTCTGACATATACATAAACTTTTAAACAAACTGCTTCAATGAAGCAATTTACTCTGGATGCCCACCATGCAGCCAAGGAAGTGATTTGGTCAAGAGAGCATATTTTTTTCTTCTCCCAAGTACTCTCTTCCAAAACTAGAAAGTATGTTGTTTATTCCCAATTCTAAAACATTTGTTTAGCTTAAGATAAGCCCTGCCCATTCAATCAAATTTTAGATACTGGAAAATTTTAGAATAGGAGAAAGCTTCTTCCTCCTTTAAGATATGTAGGGAATTGCAGATAATGATAAGTATATGTTGTGTTTACAAAACTAATGGTGTTTAGATAGAGAAAAAAAGACCTTGAGAATTTCCTCCTTGGGTCTCAGCTTGATCTGAATGTGGACTATACCCTCAAATTTTTAAAGACGAGCACTCACTTAAGGCAATTATGGGCACTCAGCCAATGTTTTAAAAGTGAAATAGATGTCCTGACATTCTGAACAATAATGTTCAGTGCTTGGTTCCAAATTTCAACCAATTCCAGGAACTGCACTTCTGAAAATCTACCTCTCCCTCAGTATTAAAATATCCAAAAAGAGTGAAGATGAAAACAGTCATACTAGTCCAAACCAAAGTTTTATCCAGCTCCACATTCTGTTTCAGAAGTGACCATAAATGCTGAAGGAGGAACAAGATTCTCCCTTAATAGATTCCCAAACTCTTATTATTTTAAGCACAGGGGAATTCCTGAAGTGGATATGATTTTGCACACTTATTGACAACTCCCTCACGACCACCATCACTGGATTTCTCTTTCATATGCTTGTCCAGTGTGCCCCTGAGTCCACGAAAATTTGTATTTTATTTATTTTTTATTATCTACAACATCCTTTGGCAAGGAGTTTCAAAGGTCAGTTACTTGTTGTATGAGCAACTGTTTTGTTTTGAGCACAACTCCTTCCAGCTTTTTATGATGCCTTCTGTTCTTTTGCTAGACAGTAAATTATCAATCCCCAGCCTGTCTTTCCTTGCCAATCTTGACTCTATAGTACCATAGTCTCCTAACATGTCCCTTTTTCTTTCCCAGGGTGAAGCTTCCTGGTTGACTCAGCTAATCCTTGAATGGCCTTTCAATGGAAATAGTGGGTATTTGAGAAAATACCATCTGTAAACACTCATCATATTTTTTTTTTTCTAAAAATTCATGGATTTGGATCAAACAAGCATGCAGGGGAGGACTATGCTGAGACTTCCATTCCTGTTCCTTAGCATGGAATTTGGAAGCCTGAGCTAGGATGCAGCTTCTTGTTAAACTAAGTTTCTTGGGAAGAGCTATATGCCTCAGAAAGACATCATCCTTAGTGAAGTGCAACTTAAAGCCCCAGGTAACTGGGGATACTGCTACAAAGGATATGCTTGAAACCTCCCAAAAATTCATTTCAAGCTATCACTTCCTGATGCTCAGGATACACTGTTCTGAATCCTCCCCTCAAATCAAGCTCACAGGAACTTTATTTTAAGGAGATAGGCAGGCCATACTTTGTCAGCAGCAGTAAAGCAGTAACAGTGCCACCATACTGTTTGTACTTCCCCTCACTAGAACCAAAAGATATAAGAGAATAAAGAGTCACCTGGATTCGGATGCTGCTTTAGAAAATCCTTTCCATGTTTCATGCTGAATAGACATTGTGGACTGGGCATGCCTGAATGAGGCCTAAGAGGAATAAAAAAAGCTGCTGTTATCCTTAAACAAATGCTGCTGTCCTTTTTGCTGGTTTAGAAAGTTATAACAAGGAAAAACTTCAGTTTTCAAACACTCAATAAAGGAATTTGAACCCAAGTCTTACACTAAGAACTTATTTAAACAAGATTCTGTATGGCTATCTTGATCAACATCTTAAAACAGATCACAGCTGAACTTGGTAGGGGACAAGCAGCATCATCTGTGCATTTCTATGCTAGTTCTGGCTGGGGTAGAGTTAATTTTGTTCATAGTAGTAAAGTGTTCAGCTGTGTTTTGGATTTGTGCTTTAAACAATGTTGATAACACAGGGATGTTTTCATTATTGATGGGCAGTGCTTGTACACAGCCAAGGTCTTTTCTGCTCCTCACCCCACTCGACCACAGAGGAGGCTTGGGGGTGCTCAAGGAGCTGAGGGGACACTTCTAGGACTGCTGACCCCAACTGACCAAAGGGACATTCCATACCATATGGTGTCACGCTCAGTGAACAAAGCTGGGGGAAGTAGAAGAAAGGGTGAAACATATGAAGTGATGGCATTTATAAATCTTTCCAAGCAACTATTACACCTAACAGAGCCCTGCTGTGCTGGACACGGCTGAACACCTGCCTGCCCATGGCAAGTAGTGAATGAATTTCTGGTTTTGCTTTCCTTGTGTGTGCAGACTTTGCTCTATCTATTGTTATCTTGACCCATGAGCTTTCTCACTTTTACTCTTACAGTTCTTTCCCCAACATGACTGAGGCTGGAGTGAGGGAGTGGTTATGTGGGGCTTAGTTGCCGGGTGGGGTTAAACCACCACAATTTTAAACACTATTACAGCAAAAAGTTAAACTCTAGACATGTTCCTCAGTCCTTCATTTGCATTAATGCAAGACAAAACTCAACACAAGACATCATCTTTTAACACTGCCCTTTGTGATTAGTGATGTTAATGACACACAAAGTACATAAAATCACTCTTCTCTAGCCTACATAAGCAAAATGAAGGGCATTAAAGATGGATTCAGTATTAACTCTGAATTTCGTTCCTTTTAGTAGAACAAGCCAAAACGACTCAGGGTTTGTGGGTTTTTCTGTATTTATCACAGTTCAATTTGACTAATGACTAGGCAATGTTTTAGAGTACGTTAATAACATCGGAGATGAAAGTGCATTTTTAAAATATTTGTACTCCTCCCAATATAAAGAGGATTTCAGTGCATTTAGATAATTAACATGACAACTGTGGCCTTATTTTTATTTTGATCTTTGCATAAACATTCTCCAATTAATTTTGTAAATTTTATTTTACAGCTTACATGTAGGGACTGCAATGAGTTTCTCATAACTTTACAGTCATACACCACTACAGCCAGTTAGACTCTCACCACCAAACTATGTGCATGCATGAAATAGTGACAAGTTTGTTACCAAATGACAGCAATTATATATGCAAGACATAAAGTATTGAAAATATTGATTTCATAGATTGAAAGGCTAGAATTTTTTTTTCCAAAGACCTAATAAACAGAGGCAAAGAACACCAAGTCATCTACAAATGTGACTGGTAATACAAATACTTCTGAGTATCCATTTAAAATGCAACCGAAGAAGCACAAATCCAGGAAATGTGCCATAGAACGACATCTGGTAAAAATAAAGAACTTCAAATAAATTAAAAGTAAAATAAGTGAAATAGAAAGCTTGTCAATAGAAGGCAGTTTTATGTTATTGTTACAATGGAAGCGTCGTAACAAAGAAAATTAAGGATAAATATCTAAATAAGTAATTTTTTAAAAAACCTACAATGCCTTGTAAACTGCCCCAGAATAACAGAATGAACCAGTTCTGTGAGGAATTTTGCTTTGAACATAAAAGCTTCTATAAATTCCAGGGTGAAAAAACCCTCTAAGTGAAGAGGGCTGTACTTGAGAATGGAAGCCTAGGGCACAGAAGGATACATGTTGAAAAATGCGAGTCAAAACTAAGATACTAAGGATGCACAGAAAAAGAAAAAAAGCAATATGTAACAAAAGAGGATAATAATAAGTTTTATACAACCCAATTAGAATTAAATCAGATGTATAAATGGCAAAGATTAAAAATATAGTTTCTCAGAACTATGGGAAGTTAGTTCTTGAAACAGCACATAACTGAAAGAAAACTATTCTGAGAAATGTGTCGCCTTGGAAGATGTAAGACAGCGTTAAATCAACGAGCTCAGCTTGATAAACTGAATACCCCTATTAAAACAGAGTTTAGACATATTTTTAGATTTCAATCACAAGAAGCAGAAAGAAGTCAAGGATTAAGAATATCCAAAATAATATGTAAATTGGTCATAAAATAATGAGGTTAAATGCATCTAACAAGATACAAGATACAGGATATATAAAAAAATGTCACAACACTAACCTTTGGACAGAGGCCTTCAATAGAATGCATGCTAGTCAAAATGTGGCATTTATGTTCCTTCCAAAACCAAGAATACTTCCACTGATAAATGCACATACAGGGGAGAGGAAAAGATAAACAAGGAAGGTAAGTTGCAAACCAGTGGAGTGAAATGAAAGGATTTGAGATGCTACTTGAGCTAAGCAGGGAATTGTCATCATTTGAAAAGGCAACTTTCAGGAAATGAGGGAAATGATCACAGACTATAATAGCAAAGAGGTAAAAAGGAAAAAAGTGGATAGCAAAGGTAACTCATAAAAAGCATACAGTTAAAAATATAGAAACAAATTAAAAGAGCCCCCTTAAATATATCAAAAGCAAGAAACTTTTAAGAGTAACTATGTCTTCTGGGAACTTCAGAGAATATAGACAGCAATTAAGGAGGAGAAGGACATTGCTAGGAGCACAGAAGATTTATTTGCATCAGTCTTCACAATAGAGGATGCCAGGGAGATATCTACTCTTGGGTAATGAAAACTAGGTACTATCAGATGAAGAGGTGCTGAAGCAAATCAATCATTTGAAAAGCAGGAAGCCACCAAGAGTGAAAGTCCTGAACAAGTAGTTGAGCTATGCAATCTCTAATTGAAAAACAACTTCTTTACTGGAAGATTAGAGAACAGCAAATGTTTCACATATATCGTAAAAGGAGTTTAGAATGATTCAGGGAATTAAAGATTCATAAATCTTACATTTGCACCTAGCAAATTAAAAATAACAAAATAGAACACTCATGCGACCGTGAGATGATAGATCTGTGCAAAAGAAGATGATACCTCACTCATCTGCTAGAATGTTTTCAACACATCAGTAAACCACTGAAGTGGTCAAAGGAGATCCAATAGACATAATTTATTTAAACTTGCTTGACAAAGTTTCTCATGGGAGGCTGATAAAAAGAATAGACATGGACAGCAAACTGAACACCTCTGTTCAGTGTAGTAGCTCTCAGAAGCAGCAAGATATTAAAATGAATCAAGAAGAGATGATAAAGAAAAACAATGTTATAAAAATCAGAGCTGCAGCCTGACTTGAATTGCTGTGTGCAGTGCTGATTTCTACATCTTAGAAAGATATCAGAAAACTGACAAGAATTATAGAAGCAGGATTTTGTGGAAATAGACTGGAATATCTTAAAAGGATATTAAATAGAGTCATGGGAAAACTATGACATAACTGCTAGAATTAAGCCAGAATCACAATTCTCCCTGCCTTAATACAAGAATATGGTGACAAATAGTTAAATAAAAAGGTAGCAAATTTTACAGAACAACAGTTTTCTCTTAGTATTTATGCTGTGGGACTCTTCATTTGATAATGTTGAGATAAAAAAAATCTAAGATTGAAAAAAAATTAGATGCTTATGTGGAAAACAAGAATGTATGGAGTTAAACTAGCTAAATGACTGTTGCAGGGGAACTTAAACTTATTTGGAGACTTAAATAGAGCTCTGCATACTGGAGACTAGGTGACATTTTTTTGAAGTTGGATTGTCAAAAACAGTTGTGTTCTGGGTTTTCTGCACCTTCCTCAGCAGTTTTCAAGAGCCACCACTGGTGGCAGGATGCTGTACAGCCCTAAGATGTGACTCAGACCCCTTCTGCCCACACTCTTAGTGTCACCTATTGCATGAATTTCACTGCTTCTAGCCCAAATATTGAATTTATTGGATTGAATGACAACATCAAAACACTTAAGGCTAGTAGTAGAATTTAAAATTATTTGTGAAAACCTTTGCTGAAGAAGCCATACAAAGAATGAAAACAAACAAGCACGTAAATCACTGACTATTTCAACTTGAAAACCGCCAACCAGCCAAAGGTTTGATTGAATTTGGAAGGTGACATTATTGATGAAAATTTAACTTCCCAAAGGTAAATTAGTATTTTTGGTGACATTTTTCAATTTAAAAATAGAAAATTTTATTCACCCATGCCTCCAGTTATGCTATATATTCTTGAGCACCATCTACTGGTGCTGCATTATTAATTAGCTATTTATGAATATACAAATCACTTCTCTAATAAAATTAATTAGAATCATATAATCTTTCCAAGTATATTTAAAATTGAGATGGCAGAACATAGTCTATTATTTATTAAATTAGTCTTTCCTCTTAATAACAGAGAGAAAACTAATTCTGGTGAAATTCACTTAGAATCTGAAATTAATAGAGAAATGCACTATTTCTTAATGGTTTGTAACATCCTGGACCAGAAAACATGTGCAAGTCCATGAATATTTTTCCAATTTGCATTTGTTCTCAATCTGTTGGAACAACAAAATATTTTTCTTCTCTTCTTCTTTAGGTATTTAGTGAATTTTATAATAGCTGTAATATAGCCAGTATCTTCCATTTTATTTCTTTCCTTCACAGTAAATTATGTAACATTTCTCTTGAAATGGTCACACCAGCTTTGGATTTAACATTTTCCCTGACCTGGCGCTGGGAAATACAGTTTGGTGTTCTGCAGAAGAATATGTAATGCAGAGTAGAAATTCTATTCTTGCCAAAGGAGATTTTGAAGGGCCGTGCATAGTGGGGTGTGGGAAATAGACCAGTGGCACTTCTACATAAGCCAAGAGGCTCAGTGAAACTATCCCTCAACTCTTACCTGTAAATTGAGTCTATAACAACAGTTTCCTTTCTTGTGTACATAGAAGGACATATCGAAGTGTAACTCTGGAGTCAGTTAAACGCGATGATGATGACGACAACAATAAGAATAAAGCCTTTGCTGAAAACAATTTTAAGGGTTTTTTTTTTTTAATGTGTGCCTTCAGTGTTGGAGACAGACTGTCTTATTTGCTCAAAGGAGTGACACTGCAGGCTGCAACAGTGACCTTTACTTGAAAAGAGTCCCCCTAAGGGTGACTGGTGATTGAGTGAGAGAACAGCCCATTCTCCAAAGCCACTTGCTTTAAACTGTGGCCTTCCTTTTCAAATTTGCATCAAAATTGTCAGTGATAATTCCAATTCCCATTGTGTTGAATTTTGTGCTATGTTCACTAAAATCTGGACTGAAATCACCTAGCTGCTGTCATCAAGATACCAAAGATCTAAAAGTGCTTCTGCAGATTTGGGAAAAAAAAACAACTAAACAAGCCCTTTAATTTATTCCATCCAACATATTAAATTGAGTAAGCCTCATTTTCCTCATTAATATAGAAATTACTTAAAAACATTACTTTCCTCCCTCTTTCCTAGTTCGGATCAAGCCCAACCTTGCTGAAACAATTGCATTGAGTCTAGAAAGCAGCACCATAAATTTAGCATTCACTATGTTGTGCCTATCCCTACAACACTACTACTGAGCGACATAACACTTCTTTCCGTGCCTTGATACTTTCTTTGTAGTACAGATGGCACCACGTGTACCATGCAGGGCTGACAGCCCTTCCATGAAACACTGTGGGATTGCATTAATACATTATTCCTAGGTTTTAGCAGAGGTGCTCAAACAAGATTGATCTACTCAATATTTCTAAATTATGTGCACAGGTTCACTTTACATCTCCCCTTCAGACTGCAGCTTAGGAAAAAATGTACACACAAAACAGGACCATTCCAAACACAAGTGATCTGCATGCCCAAATTAAACAAACGTATTGTCACATTTCTACTTATTTGTATTTTGCAGACTTAAACATATCCTGACTCTCACTTCTACACTATCAAAATACCAGTTTTTTTCTTTTACCTCAAATGCTGCATGACACCTGGCAAGCTGAAATTATTTCTCAAATTGGCCTCAATTCAAGTAGAAAAACACCTGCAAGTGGAATGTAGATATTTGTGTACTTAAAAAAATGGTATAGCTTATTTTTGTTCCAGTCATTGAAACCTGAATTGTTCAAGTGTAATTGCACAAATCTTGTAAAGAAATCTTCGGAGTGATCTGTGCTGCCATCCCATCCCCCTCTGTCCCATTGCTTCCCACCCTTCTGCTCCTCAGCTGTCAGAGTTAACCTAAGCATGGCTTGTGCAACTTCCACCCTTTCCTTCACTTTGTAGACAAGAGGTTAAGGAGTCTTTCCTCCCAGATTCCTCTCCAGCACTGCCGTGTCTTCACAAAATTGGAAAGTTCAAGTTAATCACTGGGTTGGAATACCTAGGAGATGTCCAAAGACAACTGCTCACCACGCATTGTGTATTCATTATTTTTTTCATTTTCACTCACAATTAAAGGAGCTACTTGCTAATGTCATAGAAAACAGGTAAGGGAGTTCATTCAAGTTGTTTTCTTTTGTGACTTACCTTACAGTTCTTCATTTAATGTAAAGGAGATGAAAAAGCTATTTAAATACTGTGTTGTATGTACACCTTTGATTTGTTCTGCTCGTATTATCCTGCCAATGAGCGGAACTTCCCTTTAAGTACTTTAAGCAACATGATGATCACCCACAGACAGTATGGAATGTCACCAAATGTGAGAGAATATGATTATCTCTAAGCCAGTAACAGTTCAATTTTCATTGCATTGCATTTGCTGAGCATAGACCCTGCACATTTCTCACATTTTCCTTGCTTTGGGTAGATATTTTTTGTTTTATTTTGACAACAGAGATATAAAGTATTTATGAGTGTAAAAGCTAGTGGGGATGTGGTTTACAGCTTATACCTATGGAAAATACAGTAAAAAGCTATAACCATGTTTTGGTTTACTTTGGTTGAAAGTGGTTTGTGACCAGCAATACCTCTGAACAGAATTTGTGCTGCGTGTAATTGTAATCATAAAAGCTCTGTGTTACCGGAATTCAAACCTTGCAGGGGCTAGAGCAGGACTGTAGGGGAGAAAACCATTTGCTTTAAGGACTGATTGGTTTGGATGCTGTACAGAAATTTAAACTTTCATTTCATCGGGGTGGGAGGTCGTGTTCAAACCACACAGCCATGTTTCGTATGAACTTTGAAGGCGTGCAGGGGCTCTATTGCCCCACGACCTCAGAAGGGCCTTGTGCTCTCTGCAGAATGGCAGCAGTGGGAGCGCATGGCAGCCAGGCTGAGAGCTGCTGACTGACAGCAGCATTTATTAAAATGTCATCTCCTAATTTTCACGCCAGATATCTGTTGTCGTGCAGACTGCCCCGTTATCTCACGCCAGGGGGAAGAGCCAGAGGACAACCCAACATGCCCTGGGGAGCAGGAGGGACACAGCGGGAGGGGAGGGAGAAAAAGCATACCCAACCATACCCAGCTGTAGCAAAATTTAAAAAAAAACCCCAAAATTAAAAGGGGGATGCCTTGCTTGTGGCAAAGCTTTTTTCATGAACCTCCCCCGTCTGACCCCACCCGCCGCTGACGGTGCCACTTCAGCCGCTGTCGCCTCGCAAACTCCGCTCTCAGCCGGGGCAGCGTCGTTCCCGCACTGGGCACCGCGCCGGGTGAGCCCGGCCGGCTCTCCATCCTTCCCCGTGCGAAGAGGGCGGCCGGCGGCAGCCGAGGGAATGGATGCGGCCGCGATCGTGCACAGCCTTATCTCTAGCAAGGAACAAACACGGCGTTAATTGCAGCCGCGCTGAGAAAATTGCTATTGTTTCTAGTCAGAGGCGGGCGGCAGTTCGAGAGGGTTTATCCCGGGAGCCCTGTATCAGTTAATCCGCATCGCGGGGCCGAGCCGACAGCTCCTGGGGCTGCGGCGAGGGGGAGATGTGCTTTAGAAGAAAAAACAAGAGGAAGGAGATCAAGTGCGGGCTTCCCGCCCCGGCGTCCCCGTTTCCCTCGCTCCCCGCCCGCGGGTTTTTCTGACGCCGGGGCGCAGCCGACCCCAGCGCTGGGAACGGCGGCCAGGAGAACCTCCCGGGCGCAGCGAGCGGCGTTTCTGGGACGCGCTGGGCGCCGCGCGGCCGTGACGCGCGCAGCGCACCGCGGGCCCGGCTGCCGGGGCCGGGGGCGAGG
>VWPU01017623.1:0-54146 GCA_013398955.1 Callaeas wilsoni
CCCACTCACAGTTCCACCCCGATCTCCCCTGCACAGCTCCCACCCCATCCATGCGCTTCCCAGGCTTCTCCCAGCGCTTGTCCCAGCCCTTCAGCCTCATCCCTCAGTTCCAGACGCTCCTGTCACACACACACACCTCCCCCTCATGCCTTGGCTCCTGTTTGTCACCCTCCCACCGCTGCCATGGCACCGTGGGTACCTGGCACCCAGTCATTTTTCCTTTTCTCTAGCGTGGAGAGGGCCTTGTCCCTGCCCTGCTCTGGGCACCCTTCAGCTCCTGCCTCAGCCCTGGCATTCCCTATTATTTAGGAGAACAATTCCATCCCTGCTGGGCTGGGCCTTGGCCAGCTGGGTCCATCCTGGAGCTGCTGGAATTGGTTCCTCACAGCAGCCACCTCTGTAACCTCCCTGCTCCCAAAACCTGGCCACACCAACCCAAACACAAATTAAAATCCCACTGGATAAAGAGGTCCTCTTATTAACAATAATTGCTGTATCTGAACTCCTTTCTTTATAAATATTGCAGTTTTAACATAAAAGCCTCAGAGATTAAACCCAGCCACCTCAAGCTTTAAAACTGGTTTTTAACACATTCAGTCCTCCAAGGTCTCCTTTTAATCCAGCCTCCTCCTCCTCCTGTGCAGGTGCTCCTGGAGCACCTCCCAGGTGATGTGGACTGGGACAACAAAGCCTGGCACTGTTTGAAAAATAAACTGAAGTCAGAAAAAGGGAAAACAAAGCTAAAAGATCCAACTAATCTTCCATATAAATGGGAGCCCCTCCACAAAAGTGGGTAAGGGTGGTGACAGGGAATGCAGGTGATCCACTGGGATAAATCCCGTTACTTTTGAGGAATTAGTAGGCAAATGTGACTGGTTTTGGCTGGAGAGTAAAAGAAGGCAGCTGTGCAGGGAAAAGGGGGTGACAATTGCACAAAGGTGGAGGGAAGTCCCCACCCTGCTCCTTTCCTCTCCATCCCTGTCTGGGAATGCTGCTGGCGGGGAGGTGGAGCAGGGAAGGGCTGTTCCTGCAGGTGGGGGTGAAGCAACGCTGCCCAGATGTGCAGGAGGGCACAGCTGGGTCCTTTTAAATCTTCTTTTATCTCCTCTACCTTCACAGCCAGGTGGAGAGGACTGATCTCGGGAGGGATGGAGTAAATGATCCTGTAAATGGTGATGTCCTGGTGACAGTGGCCAGGGATGACTCTGCTCGTGACAGAGCAGCTTTGGTGGCACTTTGGTTCTTCTCACCTCCCTTTCCTGCAGAAGACTGATTTAGGAAAAGCTCCAGCAAACCTGTGGAATGCTGCAGGTTTGGGAAAGAGTGGCTTGAGAGCTGCTCAGCAGAAAGAGACCTGGGGGTGCTGGTGACAGTGGCTGCACACGAGCCCAGGGGTGCCCAGGTGGGCAGGAGGCCGAGGGCACCTGGGCTGTGCCTGCCCTGGGTGGCAGCAGGAGCAGGGCAGTGCCCGTCCCTGAGCTGGCGCTGCTGGGGCACCTCCAGCCCTGGGGGCAGCTCTGGGACCCTCCTGACAAGAGAGACCTGGAGGGGCTGGAGCGTGTCGAGGGAAGGGAACGGAGCTGGGAAGGGGCTGGAGCCCCAGGAGCGGCTGAGGGAGCTGGGAAAGGGGCTCAGCCTGGAGAAAAGGAGGCTCAGGGGGGACCTTGTGGCTCTGCACAACTCCCGGACAGGAGGGGGCAGCCGGGGGGGTCGGGCTCTGCTCCCAGGGAACAGGGACAGGAGGAGAGGGAACGGCCTCAGGCTGGGCCAGGGGAGGCTCAGGGTGGGTATTAGAAAAAAATATTTTCCTAACAGAGTGGTCAGGCATTGGAATGAGTTGCCCAGGGAGGTGGTAGGGTCACCATCTCTGGAAGTGTTCAAGAAAGATCTGGATGTGGCCTTTGGGGATGTGGTTAAGGGAGGATTGTGGTGGTACTGGGTTGGTTGGAGGGGGACAAGGTGATCTTGAAGGCCTCTCCAGGCTGGATAATTCTGCAATTCCGTGAGATTCAGTGGGGCCATCACTTCGGCCCTACCTCTCATTGCACAACAAATGCTTTATCAGGGCACAGCAGCCAAATCCTGTGTGTCCGCAGGCCTTGCCTGTGTGTGTGACTGTGTCTGATGGCAGAGCACCAACCAGCTCGGTTCCTCCAGAGCTCCCAGGGCTGGGATGTGGAGCTAAACCCCCAGAGCTGGGAGCTGTGGGTGTGGGGAGCCCAGTTAGCCGTGATTGCCATGGCCATGGCAACAGAAAATCACATCCCAGTGCAGCTGCTGGGATCCCCCAGCTCTCCACAGGGCAGGGCAGGGGCTCGGCGGTGCTTGTGCTTCCCAGCTCTAATTCCTCCAACAGCCTGCTCATTTGCTGTTGGATAAATGCCTGAAGCCAAAGGGCCTGGTACTCCAGTGCCAGTCTCTGTTGCTCCCTGAACCCTTAATGGCCTCTTAAGTGGTTTGTGGGCACCTGCAGGGCTCTGACAGGAGCTGCTGTGAGCAGGGTAAGGAGTTCTGGCACCTTTGCTGCTCTGCTGCCCACTCAGGTGTGACTCCTTAATTCCTGACACAAATGGGCCCCACAGGGAGGCTTTTCCTGGATTAAATGTTGGCTCATTCCACCTGAGCTCCAAGATCAGGAGTGTGCTCAGGCAGGGAGGGCTGGAGGCAGCGCAGGAGGCTGGGATGTGACACTGGGGTGCGTCAGGCACAGGGAAGAGCAGATGGAGGAGCAGCTCCATCTGAAATGCCTCTGATTTGGCTCCATTGGATTTTATGGGGATAGAAAATCATTTCCAGACAATTACAGAAAGCATTTGCATCTTCTGAGCCTTAGGCTGGGAGAGATCAGAGAATCATAAAATCTTCTGAGTGGGAAGGGACCCACAGGGACCATCCAGCCCAGCCCCTGGCCCTGCACAGACACCCCAACAACCCCAGCCTGGGCATCCCTGTCAGCGCTGTCCAAACGCTCCTCGAGCTCTGGCAGCCTCGGGGCCGTGCCCATTCCCTGGGGAGCCTGGGCAGTGCCCAGCACCCTCTGGGGGAAGAACCTTTCCTGATCTCCAGCCTGAGCCTGCCCTGGCCCAGCTCCAGCCGTTCCCTGGGTGTGTCTCTGTCCCAGGGAGCAGAGATCGGAGCTGCCCTCGGGAGGAGCTGCAGTCCCCAATTGAAGGATGGTCTGTGACCTCCGTGTCCTAAAAAAAATGCAAATCATGGAACTGTCCAATGGTTTGTGTTGGAAGGGACCTTAAAGATGCTCAAATGCAGAACTGAGGTTCATGGAGGCCGAGGGGAGCAGGAGCTGGGCACAGGCAGAAATTCTCCTTCATGTTCCAGCTCTCCCAGGCTCTCATTCAGCCCAGCCTCTGTTTTTCCTCCCATCTTTCCCATCCTCTTCTTCCTTTGGTCCAGAACAAGCTGTGGAGCTTCACGTTTTGCACACGGATGGCAGAACATCCATAAGATCTGATTGGAAGGGCTTTTCCGTGCATGTTGGTAGAAGCTGGTGCCACAGGCAGGCTGCTGTTCCCTCCAGCAGCATTCCTGGAGCCTTCACACAGCACTGCAGAGCAGGAAAAGGAGATCTCAGGGCAAATCCCTGCTCCCTTTTCCCTTGTCAGGTTTGCAAAGATCCAGTTTAGGGACGTGAATGGAGCAATTCCTGTTGTTAAAATCATTGGCACAGAGGGAATCTCTCCCTGCAAGTGTTCCCATTGCCATGTGGAGATTGGGACCTGCCCCAGAGCTGGAATTCCAGCAAATCTCCCCCCTGGCAGCCAGGGAACGTCCAGCCTGTCCCCAGGAACACTCCCTGATCTGCTCCATGACCTGCTCACTGGTCCCAGGCTCTCTGCTCCCCCTCACTGACCTTCATCTCCCTGAACATTTGGCTTCTCCCATGTCCAGCCCTGCCAGCATCGATGACACTCAAGTGACAAAATCAAATAGAAATTATTAATTTCAAGCTCGGCTGGTAGAAGGAAAAGAAAATCAATGCTTGGCAAATGGAATAAGGAGAAACTGGAAGAACAGTTCAGCTCTCTGCTGGCTTCGGTAGCTTGGCTGTGACAAGTGACAAAGACGGGACTGGAAATAAAAGGCAGGAGGGTGTTGCTGCTTCAGCCACTGGATTTTAAAGGTGGAAGTTTGCATTTTAATGGAAAATAATTCACCTGTTTGCTTAAACAGCTGTTGCCATGTGCTAGTTTGAAAGCAAACCAGTGGGAGATCCCAAGTCAGAAATACAATTTAATAGGAAAATTAAAATACCCGCAGTAATACAGAAACACTGACAGAGTCAGAATACAGCCTGACCCCATCGGTCAGGCTGCTGGTAGCAGTCTGATCAAATGGTGGCTGCAGTCCTCTTGGAGTGATAGATGTGGTTGTGGTGAAGCACTGATCCTGCAGAAGGGTCTGCTCTTCCTCTGAAGTTCCAGTGGATACGGCTGACTGTGGTGTTCCAAACCTCGGATTACATCCAGGTGGGAATGCTTGGTTCCTCCCCCTGGGCGGAGCATCTCCCAACGGGATGGTGTCATTTTGAGAGTCATGGGTGAGGCTCGATGGCCCGTTAACAGAAGAAATCCTCCCCGGAGGGAGTTCTGAGGGATGGGTCATGAAGAGATGAAGAACAAACACTGCCCCACCTGGTTCTAACTGCTGGTGCATTAACAGAAGATGTCCTTCTGGAGGGGGCTGTGAGGGATGGGTCATGCAGAGATGAAGATCACTGCCCCACCTGTTTTTAACAGACGCTGATAGAATACATCGTTTTGGTCACATCTTGCACTGTAACCTGAGACATGCCGTTCGCTAAGGAGGGCTCGGGAGCTGCTGCTCCAGCGCCGCCTCCCTGGTTCTGTTTGGAGCCTGGTGTGGGAGCCCTGCAGGAGCAGACCGGAGGGCCCAGGGCCCGGGAGGGCTTTTCCTGGTGTTCCTGGATGGGTGGGCACCCCAGAGACCCCCAGGGCTGATCCCCGGGGGACCCAGCAGCTGCAGCCACACGTGGGAGGGTCCCAGCAAAGCCAAGAGGAGGAGAACAGAAAGTGCCTGGAATATAAAGGAGTTCTCCAATGAAAGCCAGGATTTGGTTGTGCATTGGAATATTTGGTTCTGGGCAGGGCCAGGGGGTGGACTGGATGATCCTTGTGAGTCCTTTCCAAGCCAGGGTGTTCTGTGATCCCGGAATTTGAAGGAACTCATCCAATTTACAAACACCAATAGTCCAAGAGGGTGCTGGGAGTTGGGCATGGATCCAGAGCCAGATTTCTCCATGTGTGGGCTGAGGATAAGGGCCAAAACAGGGGCAGGTGTTTGAAAGGGCCCTGGTCTTGTGGCTGTTGTTGTAGCAGGATTTTTAAAAGGCTCTGGGTCCTACACAAATGTGACCAAGGGTTGGAAAAACTCCCCCTGCAAGAGGCTGGGGAGGATGAGAAACGGCTCCTCAGGTGAGCAGAAGAATAACAAAAGGTGTTATAACTGTCTGTAAAACAGACAGGTACAGAGAAGTCCTCTCTTGCTCCTGGCACAGGCAGCAGCAGATTTTTCAATTAAACTGAGAGGTGGCAAATCCAGAATTGATGAAATGACATTTTCTTCTGCACACTGAGACAGAACTCAGCCTCACCAACGTGACAGATCCAAAACACAGACACCTGCTCCCAAAATGGCTCTTTCAGGCTTCTCTGGGAGACAGAGAGGGGAAATGGGCTCTTTCAGGGAGCAGCTCCATCTGCCCAAATCCAAATATCCATGTGTGGGCTGAGGATAAGGGCCATATCAGGGAGCAAATCCTGCCCGAATCCAAATATCCATTTGTGGGCTGAGGAAAGGGGCCCTTGCAGGGAGCAACTCCATCTGCCGAAATACAAATATCCATTTGTGGGCTGGGGAACAGGGCCCTTTCAGGGAGCAAATCCTGCCCAAATCCAAATATCCATTTGTGGGATGAGGAAAAGGGCCCTTTCAGGGAGCAACTCCATCTGCCCAAATCCAAATATCCATTTGTGGGATGGGGAAAAGGGCCCTTTCAGGGAGCAACTCCATCTGCCCAAATCCAAATATCCATTTGTGGGATGAGGAAAAGGGCCCTTTCAGGGAGCAAATCCTGCCCAAATCCAAATATCCATTTGTGGGATGGGTAAGTCCCTCTTATGCTCTGCCCATGAGATCCCCACTGATATTAAGACTGACAATGAGCCAGCCCAGCAAAAACTGGGCTTAGTCAGGTGAGTTGTTTCTCTGGAGTATTAAACCGTGGAACTCGTTTCCACAAGAGGTTATGGAAGGCAAAAGATAAACTGCATTCAAAACCTGGAATAAATAAGAAAAACATCAGAATAGCCCCAGTTATCACAGCTGGTGTTAAGAGCATTTTGGACTAGATATAAAACTGCTTGCTCCAAGGCTTAAATCCATTTGAAACTCTCAGGATTAGGATTAAGATCTTCACATGGGCCATTTTATTTCCTATCTACCTGCTGGGGATCACAGGTTGGCTGCTGAGCTGGATGGACATGAAGCTGCTTAAAACTGTCAATATTTTCAGCTACACAAAGTCTCCCAAGATTTCTTGAAAATCTGGCAGCTTGTGCTGAATCAGAAGCAGTGGGAAATCGGAATTTTCATGGAATAGTCCTGTTTAGAAGGGAGTACAGCAGAACAGAGCAGAATGGGAGAGAGCAGAACTAAAAAATCCAAACAGATGTGCAAAGATCTAAAAAAGCAAATAAAAAATTGTTTTGAATACAAGCTCCAAGTGCAGGGCGTGGCAAAGCTGAGGCAGGGAGGTCATTGATGTTCTTGGTCTCACAGTTGGTTTTTTTTGGGAAAATGGCAGAGTTTCTGTGGGATCGAATTATGGGTTGGACCGTGTAACCTGTCTGCAACTGGGAGCTTTATGTTTATCCCGAGGGAATAAACGCAACCAGTCAGCACGGAATGCACTCCCAGCACCTCTGTCTGAGGCAGGAGAGCAGAGGAGATGCAGCACAGGGAACGGGAGGGGGGTTTAGACACCACCTGCCACGGCTGTGACAGATTTGGGGGGTCTGGGCTGAGCTGCAGGGAGGTTCAGAGCCTGTGAACAAACTGGTTTGGTTTTTTGAGCTGAAACTGTGGTGATTTATTTTAAAAAAGAGAGAAGCACCTCTGTGCTGAGGAGAAGGATTGGCTGTGCACCAGGTGCCTGTGGAGCAGTGGGAAGAGCAGCCAAAATGTGGGTACAGAGGAGGGCTGTGGCCCCTGGATGATGCGGAGGATCAGCTTCATCACTCCCTCACTAATTAGGAGCTGTCCCATCGCAGAGGTGCTGAACAGACGCACCGGCGGGGCTGCCCTCACTGAGCAGAGCAGGCGTGAGCAGCAGCCTGGCTGCTCTGTGGTCACCCCAAACCAGTCTGGCTTAGGTCATCACTGCAGCCGGAGCAGGATATGGGCAAAAAGCCCCAGACTGCTGCGAATTCCTGTTGTCCAAGTGCTCCAGGTGGGAATCCAGCGGCACATCCCACAGGAGAGGTGGTGCCCAGGAGCTCTCAATCCCGTTTTCAGGCAGGTTTTGCTCCCAGTCCATCTCCACTCCTGAGTGTAAATCCTGTAAGCGAAATTAGAGTTGGCTGGGTGAGTTATAATCTTCCTAAAGCATGGCCCAGGCATGTGGAATCTCGTTCCTAAATGGCAGCAATTCCACATTTAATCAGAAAAGGACATGAGGATCCACATGCCCAGGGCAGGCACTGCTCTGGGGTGACTGGACACAGGGCTCAGAGGCTGGAAAACCACAGGGAAGGCACTGGGGGGAATCCAAACCTCTGCTCACAGAAAATCCGACTGCTCCAACAAAAAACCTGCTTAGAAAAGTCCGGATGTGTATCCAGCCTCAGCCTGATCCCTGGAGATAGAGGGAACTGGACGCAGATCCAAAGATGATGGAATAACCCCAAAGGCTGAGGTCTGGCCAAGGTTTCTAACTGAGGAGTGTCTGACATGGTGGAAAGTTCAGGGGCCATCTGTTCTCCCTGGCTGGGCACAGCCTTATCCTGCAGCAGGAATGGAGTTGATGATGGATCGGGTGGCACTGGAAGTAACAGAAATCCGTGGATATGAGGAGGAACATGTGGCATGGAGCTGCTGTAAGTCCGTGTCTGGAAAAGCAGCAAAACTGGGCTTGCCAGCCTGGGGAAGAACTCTGGGAACACCAGGATGTATTTAAGGGAAAAGCTGGAAGAACTGAGCACTTCTTCTGTTTCAGAGAACTGGTTTAACAACAGGGGTGGCCTTAGCTGAAGAAAGGAGTTTTGGGGAGTGAACAGGAAGAGGACTTGGCTGAAGAAAGGAGTTTTGGGGAGTGAACAGGAAGAGGACTTGGCTGAAGAAAGGAGTTTTGGGGAGTGAATGTGCAACGGAGATCCAGCAGTGAAGGCTTGGACACATCCCAAACTTGGGAACTGTGCAGCTTCCTCCTTGTTGGAGTCTCCTGTTCATTCCTTGAGCCCCAAGAGCTTCCAGGCAGCCCCTGCCTGTCCCAGGGGTTCCCTCTCCCCCTTTTCCTCGGGCTGCAGCTCAAGGAAAGCAATCACCTTCCAAATGGGCCTATGGAATTGCTGGGCCCCAAACTTCACCTGTGAAGTGCTGGGAAAAAGCAGCCACTTCCCTCCTGGAAGCCTCATCCCACAGAGCAGGCCAGTTTTGGATTCTCCAGGAATGCATTATCAATGCCCTTGGAATGCTTTAAAGCCTTTACCACAGGGCTGAGGAGCAGCGGGGTTCTCCTGGCCCTTCCCAGCTGTCTGGAAGTCTCGTTTTGGTGCCAGGAGATTCTGTTTGGAGCCCAGCGTTGCTCTGTGAACCTGGGAGGTGCTGGATGTGCTCTGCTCCCGCTTTTCCCGACAGCAGCTCTTGTACAACGCTGACAATCCAGAACGTAATCCCAGCACTGAGCAGGAGAGGAGGCATCTCGGATCAGAGTCCCAGAGGGCTCCCAATCCCTCTCTGCTTCCAGGCTTCCCCCTCGGCGCCGTTGTTGTGTCAGGGAGCAGGAGGGAAGGATTTGCTGGGCCTTATCTCCGCTCAGACACTCCTGGTAACTCCCTAATTCCCCCAGATAAGAGCCCTGAGGGCAGACTGGCACCCTTAGCAGGAAACGTGTGCACGGATTTGTGTGGTTCTTGCAAACAGTGAAATGGTTTTGCTGTGGGAGCCCCAAACTTGGTGTCACTGCAGCAATTGGCTCCCAGGATTGGACTGATTTCAAACTGCATCGACCACATGAGCAGGAGAAGTGCTACAGTGAATTAAAAATGGGATCAGATGAACCAGACTTTTAATAAAACATTGCTTACATCACCTCAAACAAGAGAAATGGAGTTATAAAATATGGGGCTTTGGGGTTTTTTTCTATCCGAGTTGTTGTTTTGGCTGCAATTTGGTGGTGGTGGTGGTGAGAAGGAGACCAAAGAGGCTCTGGAAAAACCTCCCGGTTCTTGGGAAATTAATGTCTGACACAGATGCTGCACATGAATAATCTCTGAGAAGTGATAGCTCTGGATAGAGGGGATTCATCCTCAAAAGGCTTTCAGGGCTGAACAATATCCCAGAATGACAATATCCCAGAATCCCAGAATGGTTTGGGTTGGAAAGGACCTCATGCTCCTCATGTTCCACCCCTGCCATGGCAGGGACACCTTCCACCAGCCCAGGGTGCTCCAAGCCCCAATATCCAACCTGGTCCTGGGCACGACCTCCCCCTGCCTCTGCATCCAGAAATCCTCTGGCTCACTGCAGCTCCTTGAGGGAGGTTTTATCTCCTACCTGCTACATCCATGTCTGCTCTTTGGGTTATTTTTACGCAGTTGGGTTTTTTATTTGTTTAGGGGGTTTGGTTTGGTTTGATTTGATCGGTTCTTTTCAATCCCAGTTCCTTGGATGTCATGGTCTGAGCCGTCTCTGACCCAGACCTTTACTGTGCTACCATTCTGCCTTTTAGCTCCCAGGAGTTGTCCACGCACCAAAACACTTCATTTCCTTGCCTGACAAACCCCCCGAGCTGCTGCTTTCCCACCTGGAATGGCACTGGGAGGTGCTTGATGCGATTAAACCTATTCAGCACCTGTAGAGCGCGTCAGGGGCTGGGATGAAAACAGCTTTGTTCGATTCTACTTTCCCCCTGCAGGCAATGAGGTGGTTTTATGGGACCTAAAATAGGATTTAAAGGTAAGAAAAGAAAGTTAAATGTCTCCAAGACCTCACTGACCTAAACCTGCAGCTCCTAAAGGAAATGGTTTAAAGAGCCAATGATAGAGCAAAAAAAAGAAGCTGGTCAGCAAATCTTCATGGAATCATTAATGTTGGAAAAGCCCTCTAAGATCAAGTCAAACCACTAATCCAGCACTGCCAGGTCCACCCCTAACCCATGTCCCAACACCACTCTACAGATTTTTTTAACACTTCCAGGGATGGCAGTTCCACCCTGGACAGCCTGTTCCGAATGGCAGCAGGATATTCTTCATGCCAGCAGCTTCCCTAAGGAATTGCTCTGAAGTCCAGTGCTGGTGCAGCTTCTTCCAGTTCAGAGCCCAGAAACGTCATCTTCCTCCAAAAGAGTTTTGTCTGAGAGGGGGAGGAGCCTTTGGAAATGGTCCTGGGGGCAGTTTTGGTGCCACAAACTCAGAAGGAGCTCAAACTCTTGGAGAGACACCAGAGGAGGGACAGGAAGAGGGTGAAGGGTCTGGAGGGGCCACAGGAGGAGCAGCTGATGAAACTTGGAATGTTCATCTAGAGGAGACTAAGCTCAAACCCCACCAGGGGCTGCAGCTCCGATCTCGGCTCCCTGGGACAGGGACAGCACCCAGGGAATGGCTGGAGNCAAAACTTGGAATGTTCAGGTGGAGGAGACTGAGCTCAGACCCCGCCAGGGGCTGCAGCTCCAATCTCTGCCCCCTGGGACAGGGACAGCACCCAGGGAAGGGCTGGAGCTGGGCCAGGGGAGGCTTAGGTTGGATTCTAAAGAAGGTTCTTCCCCCAGAGGGTGCTGGGCACTGCCCAGGCTCCCCAGGGAATGGGCACGGCCCCGAGGCTGCCAGAGCTCCAGGAGCGTTTGGACAGCGCTGCCAGGGATGCCCAGGGTGGGATTGTTGGCGGGTCTGTGCAGGGTCAGTGTGGCTAGCACAGACCTTTCCCGTGGGAATTTTTCTTCTATTCCTTCTGTGTTCTATAAACAAAGATAAAGTTTGGATGTTATTAAAACAGTTCCTCGGGGTTGTGTAGTTCGAACCTGGCCAATCGGGCCTAGGGGGAGGTTATGAACTGACCAATCTGAGTGACCTTTCAAGAACCTATATAAGCTGGAAATAAATAATAAAGACTCTCTCTTTTCTATGCTATGCGAAGAGCAAGTCTTCATTTCTCAACAGCGGCTCACAGCGACAGGTCAGGGGCTGGGCTGGATGATCCCTGTGGGTCCCTTCCAGCTCAGGATATTCCATCATTCTATAAAAATATTCTACAAATCCCTCTGGGTTTTTACTCACTGGAGAATCCCTGGCTTTATCCCATTTTGCATTCCCTTCTGCCCAGGGGGGTTTGCAAAGGTGGCTCCAGCAGAGATCCCATGGATTCAGCAGTGCACGATCCACTGGCTGGGATGGAAATGGAGAGACAAATGGCATTAAAGGCAGGAGTGCAGTAAGAGGATAGAGAGCTTTGAGAATTAGTTATTTGAGTCTTTTTGACCCAAATCTCCAGTTTAATAAAGCAAAGTCCTTCCACATGATGCTCGGTAAAGTCCTGGAACAGAAGGTCTGGGCAGCCGGGGCTCAGCAGAGGACATGACTCCCTAAATCCAGCAGCTGGACACAAGAGGGGTGGTGGAAGCAGCGCCTCCTCCTGCTGTGCACATGCCCAGGACCCCTGCTCAGCACAGGGTGGGCATTGTTCAGTTCCTGTCACCTTCAGAGGCACAGGAAAAGGGGACACCCGGTTGAGAGCAGGAATTCATCCGCAGAGAGGATGAAGGAGGACAGCACTCCTGGATCATCGTACGCAATAAGCGGGAAGGGGCTACTGGGGCGGGGGGGTCGAGCTGAATCAAGTCCGTCCTTGAAGGTTGGAGTTGATGGTCCTGAAGGTCTTTTCTAACTTTAATCATTCTATGATTCCATGATAATGCCCAATCCTCCAGCCGGATTCTCCCTCTGCTTGGGAGCCAGTCCTCGTTTGGAATTGTCTAAGTGATGGCAAGGAAACCCCTTCACCCACTCCCCTGAATGTGGGCACTCCTGGAATGTGTGTCACAGACTCATGGAGTCGTGGAATATCCTGAATTTGAGGGGTCCCACAGGGACCATCCAGCCCAGCCCCTGGCCCTGCACAGACACCCCAACGATCCCACCCTGGGCATCCCTGGCAGCGCTGTCCAAAGGCTCCTGGAGCTCTGGCAGCCTCGGGGCCGTGCCCATTCCCTGGGGAGCCTGGGCAGTGCCCAGCACCCTCTGGGGGAAGAACCTTTCCCTAAAATCCAACCTAACCCTGCCCTGCCCAGCTCCAGCCGTTCCCTGGGTGCTGTCCCTGTCCCAGGGAGCAGAGATCGGAGCTGCAGCCCGTGGTGGGGTCTGAGCTCAGCCTGCTCTGTTCCAGTTGAACATTCCAAGTCCCTCAGCCCCTCCTCATTCAGCTTCCCCATCAGGCCCTTCCCCATCCTCGTGGCCTCCTTTGGACTCTCTCCAATGGCTTCGTGTCTTTTTTTATGTTGTGGTGCCCAAACTGCCCCCAGCACTGGAATTTCCTTGAATGGAACCGTGGAAATGCAGTGCCACAATGGCACTGGAGTCTTCCAGGAACTATTCCCTATCTCTCCCAAAAAACCCAGTGTGGAAAATCTCCAGGGAAAGTATAGACTGGACTATCCTGTGCTTTTTAGCAGCTTGAAGCAAACCATGTGAGCATGGAACAGCACACACACAATTCCTAGTGAGTCTGGAACAGCTCGGGAGGGAGGACACAGCGACTCAGAAATCCATTCCAAAGGTCTCCCTGATTCCCAGCTCTCCCACTTTCTCCAACACTGCTCTGTGGCAAAGCCCCCCCCTACCCCAGGCAGTGGCAGTGCTTGTGCCAATTCTGACCCAGTTCCCAACTTCTCGGACTTCCCAATGTGCTGATGGAAATCCCGGTGTTTTCCCGGTTTCTCCGGCCTGCAGATGGCTGCAGTGTCCCAGGCACTGACCTCGCTCTCCAAGGGGTCACTTCGGCTGCTCTGGGCTTTGTGGGGCTCTGGCAGCTTTAATTTCCTGGGAGTTCAGGCTGAGGGGAGGGCTGGCTTTAGCCTTAGGAATAAAGAGCAGACCCGGAGCCTGTTGAATTAAAGGCTAAGCAGCAGCTTCTCTAATCATTCCGTGGATTCCCTGGGATCTTCCCTCATTTAGGGAGTGATTTTTCCCTTTAACTCACTGCCTGCTGTCAATTAATCCCTCTCTGCCCAAGTCCTGTCAGCATCTGGCCCAAAGTTCCTGGCATGGTGACTCCGAGACCTCCTAATCCAACATTTGCCAGCTGCTCCGTCCCTGTGCTCTTTTGTGCATCTCATAATAACTTTAATCACCCCAAACTGTTCCTGCTGCCTGGTGGGATGCCTTGCTCCTCCCAGCATGGATGCCTGGTGCTCCTGTGGGAGGCAGGATTTGGAGAGGGAGGCAGTGACTGCCAGCACCAGGATATCCTGCTTTAGGAATCTCCCAGGTGAGGGAGGTGACTGGTGTGCAGGAGAATGCCTCAGGTGACAGTGACACCTGTCTGGGGAGCCCAGGATGGCGTGAGGAGGTCCCAAAGTGTCACAAGGCATCCTGAGCTTCAGCTCATTGGAGCAGTGTGGCCGGGCTCGGGATTCCCAATCCGTAACAGGTTTGAAAAGAGCCCCTCGGTTTGGGGCCTGAGGAATTCTGGGCATGAAAAGATCCTCAGCCAGCCTGGCAGAGTGTGTGGGACTGCAGATCCAGAGCTCTGCACCCTGGAATGTGCTGGAGTAGGCTCTCATCCTCAGGATTAGGACAGAGCTTTCCTCAGCATGGCAGCACCCCAGCTTTCCATGGAGAACCTGTCTGTGCACAATATTCCAAGCTGGACATTCCTGGGGTAGTGTGAGGATGTTTGTGGCTTTTGGTATTCCCTCTTCTGGCTTTGCCAGTGCCAGCACTGCCCTTCTCCCAGGATTCCTGGTCTCCTTTCCCTGTTTACAGGATGCAGCTGGAATTTCCCTCGGCTGATAGGGAATTCACTCTCCTGTGTTTGCTCAGTAGCTGAGTCCCCTCAGGAGGCAGTGGAACAGAATTTATCCAGGGTGATGATCATGGCAAAGAGCCACTCCAGGGCCATTATCCCTTGGATGGGAGGAGAATGAGACATCCATGGGTGTGAAAATCTTGTAGGAGGTGCTGGAGAACAGGAGGCGGCATCCTCAGAGCCAGGAGTGGGATGCAGTGCTGAGGAGCAAGGATTAAGGTTGGGATGAGCAGAGTGTTCTGCAGCATTCCTGATTCCTGAGAGCAGCAGGGTTGGAAAATCCTGAAGATCCTGACGTTCTCCAGCTTCTGCTCCTCATGAGAATTTCATTTAAATGCTGTAAAATCACTTCCACCACCTTGGATGCATCCAGAGGGGTTTGGAAGAGAAAAGTTTATGTTCCTTGGACACCATTTGAAATGCATCCTGCTCCGTGGGGGAGCTGCAGTTTCCAGGGAATATCTAAGTCCAGGCAGTCTCTCTTGCAGAGATGTGTCTTTATCTTGACTGCAATTACAGGGACTCATGGAACACAACACCAGGAACCTCCTGCAAGGAATGTGAACACTTCCACTCTGACCTCCTGGTCCTAAACTCAACCCTTTTCTTCACTTTCTGGAATAACCCAATCCATAGGGATAAACCAGTAGGGATAAATAAACAAACTGCTTTTTTTACTGGTTTCCAGTTTAGCTGTCTCTTTCTAGTGGCATTCCCAGGGGTCTGGAGAATGAGAGAATGGTTGGGATTGTTTTGGAAGAAGGAAAGCAGCTTTTACAGCCAGACAAGTTTCCAGGGCTTGCTGTATTGGCAACATCTTTGTCTCCCTTCTTGGCAGGGCCGATTAATAATTCAGCTTCTCCTTGGTGAGTTCCAGGGCTGCTGCCTCAGCAGAGCCCTCCAGGTGCTGGGAATTCACGTCCTGGAGTGGGCACAGCCAGGTCCTGTCTCCACCACCTCCATTAGATGAACCAAGAAAATCAAAAGGCTGCAGGGGATCGATGCCCCTGGCAGGGAGACCTTGCAGGAGAAGTGGCACGGGTTTGGAACATGATCCATCATTCCTGAGGGATGGGATTGAGAGGGACTCTGGGAGCTGCGTGTCCTCCCAGGAACAGGTCCTGCATGTGAGCACAGAGCACTGAGAGGGAATCACAGCCAGGATTCCCAGTTCTGGCTCTTCTTTGTCCCAGCCCTGGGTGGCAGCAGGAGCAGGGCAGTGCCCGTCCCTAAGCTGGCCCTGCTGGGGCACCTCCAGCCCTGGGGGCAGCTCTGGGGCCCTCCTGACAAGAGAGACCTGGAGGGGCTGGAGCGTGTCCAGGGAAGGGAACGGGGCTGGGAAGGGGCTGGAGCCCCAGGAGCGGCTGAGGGAGCTGGGTAAGGGGCTCAGCCTGGAGAAAAGGAGGCTCAGGGGGGACCTTGTGGCTCTGCACAACTCCCGGACAGGAGGGGGCAGCCGGGGGGGTCGGGCTCTGCTCCCAGGGAACAGGGACAGGAGGAGAGGGAACGGCCTCAGGCTGGGCCAGGGGAGGGTCGGGTTGGATCTTGGGAAAATTCCTTCATGGAAAGGGTGGTCAGGCACTGGAACAGGATGCCCAGGGCATGGTGGAGTTCCCATTCCTGGAGGTGTTCCAAAACCCTGGAAAATGTGTCACTTTGTGGTGTGCTTTAGTGGGCGTGCTGATACTTGGATGAAGACTGGACTGGATGATGTTGATCTTGATCTGCTCCAACCTTAACAATTCTATGATTTTGACACACCTGAACCCCTGAATCCCCGAGATTTCTTTCCCCCAGTGCTTTGCCTGCTGTTGTTGTGGCCAGCCTGACTTCTCCCACCATTTTGCTGGATGCAGCAAGCTGGTGGTGCCAGAAGAGTGACAGGGAGATGAAAAATCAGGAAGTGGGGTTCATAAACCAAGGGCTGAGTGGTGGAACCCCACTGGGACTGAGACTCGGGCCCGGGCCTGTTTGTCAGGGCTGATGAGGTTTCCAGCTGATAACTCAGCCCAGCTCAGCTCTCGCTTCCCAAAAAAGGATTTTCCTGTCTGGCCATCCTTCCTGCTCTTGGATAATCCTCCAGAAGTGCAGTGCAGGATGGACTGGGAGAGGTGTTGGTTAAGCTCCTGGGACTCCCCAGCCCCTCCCAACCTCCCAGTACCCCCACACCTGGGACCCCCCAAATCCCAGGGCCCTCAAGCCTCCCCTCTCCCAAAATCCCAGGACCCCCAGAGTTTCCCCCCCTCCAAGTTCTGGGAGTCCCCCAAGAGCTGGGACCCCCCAAAACTCCTGGGGCCCCCCAAAAGTCTCACAAACCTCTCAGTATCCCCCAATCCAGGGACTCCTCAAATTCCAGGACCCCTTAAAAGCTCCCCAAACCTCCCAGTCCCCCAGTTACTCTCTAATCTGCTAAAATGTCACTGCCTATAGAAAAACATCCACTGGCACACCCAACAGCCATTATTTTTCTGTCTCCTCAGCCTCTTCCTGTGATTCTTGTGGATGCACTGGGAATTTTGGCTGTTCTGGGTACTTTTGGTGTCTGGAAGGATGCAGAGAAGGGAGGGAGCTGCAGGTGCATCCCCCGTGTTGGATAAAAACCCATTGTGCAGGAGCCTCTGGATGAACACCGGGAGCCCTGCCAGGCTTTTCTGAAGCTGATTTTTAAAGCTCCACAGCTCCTCCTCTAAAACCGGATTGATTTGTTGGTTGGGCCATCCCTGGAGGATGTTCAGTGGAAGAGAGGGAAGAAGTTTGATGTTAAAAAATTTAGTGGGGGTGTGTGATGGGAACTGGGATCAATCAGAGCTTGCAGATGGATCTGTCTGAACCATCTCCTGCAAGCAAACCGGCCCCAAACACCAGCAGGCTCCGGAGTGAGGGAACAAGCCCTCAGACAATGAATGTTTTAAAACCAGAGTGAGACGGAACAAAAGAGGGAATATTTGGAACAAATCTCCCTCCTCCCCTCTGTTTTCTTTCTTTGTTTCAGGTTTGCTCTGGCACCAGAAGGCTTTGAGGCCTGCATGTAAACAAACCCCATTTTGTGGGGCCTGATCCCAAGGAAAAGGTTTTTTTTCAGATGTAAACCTGTGCCTGCTCCTGTTCTTGGGACTTCCTTTCCCTGGATGGACAAACCAGCCGATCCCAGAATCATGGAATTTTTTTGTTAAGGCTGGAAAAGACCTTTAAGATAATCCAGTGTAAGTCCTTAACCTACCATTGGCATCTTTCCTTTGATTCCCTTCATATTCCAATATTCCACGTCATGTTCCTTCAAACTGTGGGGAATTCCACACGTAATTTCCAGACTCTTTGGAGACATAACTTCTTTCTGCTGGTTCTGAACTTCGCACCTGATGGATGGAGGATTCTCCTTGGAGAAATGACCAACCCCTGTCACATTTCTCCTGAGCTGGAGGTTTTCAGTCTGTTCATCCCTTTTCCTTACACAGATGTCATTTCACACCTTTCATAATTTCTTCTATGTTTTATTGCCATTTTATAAAAATCTTTCTGAGACCAGGATATGGAGATTGCAGTCAATATTCCAGAAGGGAAAACACTGTGGATTTACACAGTAGAAGGAGGTGGTTCTCTGTGCCGTTCTTCTTTCATTTCTTAGCAGGATCTCCTTTTTTTCCTGGTTAAAAGTTGGGAAAAATCACGTTTTTTAATCCATCACTGAATTCTCCTCTTGAAGGGTTCTTCAATCTTCATTGCTCAGGGCAATGCAATGATCAGCCAAGGGTGTTGTATCCATTTATTTATTTCATGGAATCACAGAATCATGGAATGGTTGGGGTTGGGAGGGGCCTTAAAGCCCATCCAGCGCCACCCCTGCCAACAAAATCTTTGAAGGATTGGCCCTTTCTTGAAAGGTTCCCCACCAGCTGCTCCTGGGTGCTGCCTTATCCAAGTTCTTGGATCCACATTCCGAGCACACACAATGCTTTACTTGAAAAGTGATGCCTGCATTCCAGGTTCTCCCAAATTCAGAGGTGTGGCTGCAGATGAGGTGGATTCAGCTCCCCATGAGCAGAAGATCAGCACATATTCCAAGGAATGACAGGCTGGATAAATCCACAGAGAATTTTAAAGGCAGGGCTTGGTGGAGGCCTTGGCACCATGGGAGTACTCAGGGCATTCCCATAGGGCAGAAAATCAGCACAAAATCCAGTTACTTCTCTAAATTCAGGAAAAATCCTGGTGATGATGAGTTCAGAGAGTCATGGATGGGTGGGAAGGGACCTTAAGGACCATCTCACCCCACCCCTGCCATGGCAGGGACACCTTCCACCATCCCAGGCTGCTCCAAGCCCCATCCAGCCTGGCCTTGGACACTGCCAGGGATCCAGGGGCAGCCACAGCTTCTCTGGGCACCCTGAGCCAGGGCCTCCCCACCCTCCCAGGGAACAATTCCTTCCCAATATTTATTAGGACCATGTTGACTTGAGAAAGATCCATGAGATGAGTTTTCATAGGCAATCACACACAAGGCCACTGAACATTGGTGATTTAAACTTCATTATCATCTTCCTTATCTCCCTCCATGTTCAAGGCCTGATACGAGCTCCCTGTCCTGCTGCTTTCCCTGCAGAGATCCACATTATTTAACAATATGAGGGATCGTCACAATTAGCCCAGTGTAATTATCTGTAGCAAAGATACATTTGGAGAGGGAGGAGGGATGAGTAGTTGGTTCCACAAATCCATTGTAAATAGAATTCAATTCTGGGAGTATTGAATTCCCCTCAGTGGCCAGGTCATTGATCCCCTCCCCGTGGCATCTGGAATGTTTTTTATTGTTAACTCTCCTTTGGGAGTCTCGTTGGGGTTTCTTTTTACATTTCATGTAGAAAATTCAGCCCCTCCCTACCCCAAAATTCATGTGCAGATAAAACTTCAAAATGTGCATTTCCTGTTCAGGCTTTTCCCTTTTTTACTGGTTATTTATGAGATATTAAAAAATTTCATGGCTTTGAACTGAAGGAGGAAAATCCTTCCCTGTGAGGGTGGGGAGGCCCTGGCACAGGGTGCCCAGAGAAGCTGTGGCTGTCCCTGGATCCCTGGAAGTGTCCAAGGCCAGGTTGGACATTGGGGCTTGGAGCAGCCTGGGATGGTGGAAGGTGTCCCTGCCATGGCAGGGGTGGGGTGAGATGGTCCTTAAGGTCCCTTCCCACCCATCCATGACTCTCTGAACTCATCATCAGCAGGTTTTTTCCTGAATTTAGAGAAATAACTGGATTTTGTGCTGATTTTCTGCCCTATGGGAATGCCCTGAGTACTCCCATGGTGCCAAGGCCTCCACCAAGCCCTGCCTTTAAAATTCTCTGTGGATTTATCCAGCCTGTCATTCCTTGGAATATGTGCTGATCTTCTGCTCATGGGGAGCTGAATCCACCTCATCTGCAGCCACACCTCTGAATTTGGGAGAACCTGGAATGCAGGCATCACTTTTCAAGTAAAGCATTGTGTGTGCTCGGAATGTGGATCCAAGAACTTGGATAAGGCAGCACCCAGGAGCAGCTGGTGGGGAACCTTTCAAGAAAGGGCCAATCCTTCAAAGATTCTGTTTCTTTCTGGTAGAATAAATCTCAATAATGCCCTTCCAGCTGCAGTATTTTAAACTGAAGTGAGGCATCCCCTGGAATAGTCAGATTATTTGGCATAGATTATTTTAATGAATTTATTTGCGTGTTCCTGCATCTCAAAAGCACCCCCAGAAGGCCTCAGATGTGGGGAAATGACATTAAATTAGCAGTTAAATGTTTGGAGACTGAGTTTCTTAATATTGTTTAGCCAAGCATATCCTAGAGATTGTGGCCAGGGCTTTAATCTGCAGCACACAGCAGCTCCCGAGGGATTAGCAGCTGCCCTGATATGGTAATATTGGGAAAAATGGATGATCCAATTACGTTCTGCTAAACCATGGCAGGATCTAAGGTCCATATGTTGGTTTATCCTTACGGGTTGTGTATTAGGCTGGAATTGCTCAGCAGCCTGTGCTCAGAATCGCTGCATTCCGAGGTTTCATCACAGCTGGAGAGAGAGAAAAATGAGGGTTTTGTCATTCCCTTGTCATTCCCTCGCCCCCAGGGCAATTTTCCAAAAAGAAAAGCATCTTTCATTGAAACTGTGACCAACTCATTTTTTTGCTGCTGCCCAGTGAAGCAAAAGTTTCTCTCTGTGCTTCCTGATCCAAAGAGCAGCTGAGGATGGGGAATTCTTTCCAGCAGCAGGTGAGAAAGGTTCTTGGTAACCTTGATAACCCCACTGCAAGGAAGCACAGGCCTTTCTGTGACTCTGGAATCACCCGGGCTCCAGGTGGATGCACACGACTGAGCTGCTCATGGCCAGGGCACATGGAAACCTCTGAGCAGATAAAGAAATTGGGAAGAAAAGTGAAGGTTTATAGATCCCTGAGAAATTCTTTAATGTTCAGGTGCTTAAATAAAATTCTAAAATGCACATTTTATTTCCATTTAATTGTGAGCTCTTGGCTAATGTGTGGCTTATCCCAGTGGCTGGAATGATGAAACGGCTGGAATGATGTCCTGAGGGCATTTAAAAATGGGAATGAGGGAAGAATGGGGCCATTTCCTTAATCCACAGACTCCCATCATTTGCACCCAGCACTGCAGGACAGGGAACATTCCTGGTTTTCAAGGGAATCATGGCTCCATCCTCCTGGCAGGTGAGATTTTCACAGGAATATCAAGATCTCCGGGCAGGAAGAGCTGCAGTCCTCGGGTCCACACGGTGTTTGTGAATCTGTCCTTTTCCTTCCTAAATAAATCAGCCATTCCGTTTGGGATTGGATGGAATATTTCACGCCAAATGGAACAATGTATTTGATTTAGCGACAAAAATAATATTCCAGCATGATCCAAGCAAAATGAGTTTTTTTCCACTTGATTTTTCAATTTCGCTGTCAAACTGAAAAATCAGCTCTTCCCCCAGACCAATAACAGGGAGCTCTGTTTTCCTGCACGGAGCAGCAGATCCCTGATGCTCCACGCAGGAATATTTCCTGGCTGCAACATTTGCTGTAAGGCTGAAAAGATGCTCTGATCCCAAAAAAAAAAAGTGGAGCAGATTCCAGCCTTTCCTCCCCAGGAGCAATTCCAAGAGGCAGCAGCAGCAGGAGCTCCTTTCCCTGCCTTGGGATCTTCAAAACACCCTAAGGAAAAGTTGTTTTATCCCTTTTTTTAGCTCGCAGGCTTTTAAAACAAAGGAATTTTCCCATCAGGAGCTCTGCAAGAGGTGTTTGAAACATGAAAAAGGGAAAGGAGCGTCCTCTAAGCACTGTGGAGTTGTGGGGAACATCTGAGAGGTCTGATCCCGTGGAGCAGAGATTCCTATGGAAAAAAAGGACCAGTGCTGGAAGAAACATTCCATGAGCTCTGGGTCATCCAGGATCTGCTTCCCAGGCTCTTTGGTGGCAAGGAGAGCTCCAGACCCTGGTTATCAGTGGTGACTTCGGAAAATTCCATTGGGAGCAGCCGAGATCCTGCTGGCCATTCCCATGTTCCCTTTGGCCCTGCAGCTGGAGCTGTGGTGGGATGGCAATGCCATGGAAAATCTCACATCCACCTGCTGGGAAAAGAATTCCAGCAGGGATACAGCCACTCCAGAAAAACTATCCTGAGAGTGCTTGTTTTGTTTTGGGGACACTGCAAGTGGAAAACAAATCCCTTTTGTGCTGCTGCTTCCAATTATGGATGAGTTGGGATTCCGAGCACAAAATATGGGATTGTTACAGAGCACAGAAAAAGGAAGGAAACTAAAAATCCAGCAGAAATTAAAACTTGACCTGAGACATGATGGAAAGAACCATTCCACAGTGGGATGGGCAGGAGCTCACAGGGATCGAAAGATCTCCAGGTTCCTCCTCAAGGCACCTCCAGGGTCCTCCTGGGGGCATCTCCAGGTTCCCCTTTGAGGCACCTCCAAGTTCCTCCTGGAGGCTTATCCAGGTTCTTCCTCGAGGTATCTCCAAGTTCCTCTTCATGCAATCTTTGGGTTCCTCCTCAAAGTATCTCCTGGTTCCTCCTGGTTCTTCTTCCTCCTCCTGGCATCTCCAGGTTCTTCCTCAAGGTATCTCCAGGTTCATTCTGGAGACATCTCCACGTTCCTCCTCAAGGCATCTCCAGGTTCCTCCTTGCAGGATCTCCAGGTTCCTCCTAGAGGCATTGAAACAGTGGGATATGGAGCAGTGAAAGTGAATCCACAGTCCAGGGAATTTTTGGAATAAACAAACCAATGAAGCTTGGAGGTGATGAAGCACCCCTCACCTTGAAGGAAAACTGGGAAGGAAAACTCCCACAAAATCAGGGGAGTCAGGACCTTTATAACCTAATTGGGAGCTCAGCTGATTATGGAAAATCCCGGTTTATACAAACCCTGTGCACGGAAAATCTGGACAGAAGGGATTTGGGTGGTCCAGCCCATCTTTGTGATAAAGGCAGGAGCCAACTGTGGGACTCCCATCCTGCTCTTCAAATTCCATGGGGATAAAGGATTTTCCTGGGAATATCTCCAGCTCTGCCATGGGTTAACCCCAGCTGGAAATTCAGTACAATGGGGCCAATCCATCACAGACATCCCATGGCAAGAGGAGGAGGAGAAGCTGAAAATAAGATTCTGAGATAAGAAGAGTTTAATAGTTGAGACAAAATAAAACATACTATTAATAATACTACTCAAAGTAATAATAATAATTCTAATTAAAATACAAATAAAATCCAAGAGAAACAAATTATTCCTGATGCAATTGCTGAGCAATGCCCCACCACTCCCTGTGAGAGACCAGTGACTCCCAGTCAATCCCCAGCTTATATCCTGAAAATGACAAACTGTACTTTGGAATCTCCCTCTGGCCAGTCCTTCCCATCTCCTTTTGTGCCCCTCCTTGCTGGCAGAGCCTGGGATCCTGAAAAGTTCTGGATTTGAAGTGAGCACATCTTGGCACCAACCACAACATCGGTGTTTTATCAACATTATCCTTACACGAAATCCCAAACCCAGCCCTATTCCAGCTTCAAAGATAAAATGAGCTTGATTCCAGTGTGGATGCTGAAATGCTGTTAGCAGGGAAATTTTCTCTTCTTGCATTCATTCTGTGAGAACTTTTCCTTTGCTATGTAAGCTATGTAAACAATAGATAGGGTTTTTGTAAATAGCATTCATATCTGGTATCTTCTGACCTTGTGTACATTATATTAGGAAAAAACATTTCTAAGTGGGTGTCTGAGACTTTGACCAATCACCCTAGGAGAAGCATGAGCCCTGTTCAATTGCTTTATGGAACTAGAATATATAAATGGTATTGTAAATTTAATAAATAATTCATTCCTCGCTCTGACTCCTGCCTCGCTGCATCTCTGAACCCCTGCTTGGAAGCCCACATTCCAGCTGAATCCAGGACGATTCCTTTCCTCACCTTCCTGCTAGAAAGGAAAACCATCCCATTTCGGAAAGACTGAGAACTCTTCAAACAGGGGGCAGGTTTGCAGACCTCCAGCCCTCTCCTGCTTGTTCTGGGCTGTTCCCAGTGACTCCACACAGATCTGGGCTGTTCCCAGTGACTCCAAATGGTTCTGGGCTGTTCCCAGTGACTCCACACAGATCTGGGCTGTTCCCAGTGACTCCAAATGGTTCTGGGTTGTTCCCAGTGACTCCACATGGTTCTGGGATGTTCCCAGTGACTCCAAATGGTTCTGGGCTGTTCCCAGTGACTCCAAGGGTTCAGGACCCCCCAGCAGCGCTCAGAGCAGAGGCTGCTGCACCCGAGGTCTTGCAGAGCAAGGGGACCCCAGCAGGAATGGCAGGTGTCTGATAAGGGAGAGGAGAAGGCTCCAGGGAGACCTCAGAGCCCCTTCCAGAGCCTAAAGGGGCTCCAGGAGAGCTGGAGAGGAATTTGGGACAAGGGCTGGAGGGACAGGACACAGGGAATGGCTTCCCAGTGCCAGAGAACAGGGATGGATGGGATATTGGGAAGGAATTGTTCCCTGGGAGGGTGGGGAGGCCCTGGCACAGGGTGCCCAGAGAAGCTGTGGCTGCCCCTGGATCCCTGGAAGTGTCCAAGACCAGGCTGGATGGGGCTTGGAGCAGCCTGGGATAGTGGGAGGTGGGACTGGAAGAGCTTTAAGGTCCCTTCCCACCCAAACAATCCTGGAATTCTGTGATGTTTGTCCTTCTCAGAGCTCAGACGTGCGCAGGGTTCCTGTCTTAGTTTGAAAGAGTCCAACATCACCCCTTGCCTTCCAGTTCTTTTCCTTCTGTAGGAGCCTCCAGCCACTCATTCCCATTTTTTAAGCAATTAATCTTTTTTTTCCTTAGCTTTTTAAGTGTGCACATGTCCTTCCAGAAACCCATCCTGCTTTTCCCTCTTTCTCCAACATCTCAAGACCATTTTGAATTTCAAACCTTTTCTATCCAAGATGCTCCCAGCCCCTTTCATGTCCCGTGCAAACAACAACCCCCACGTTTCATCCCATTATTTCAGCTTGCAATAAAAATATTGACAATTCCCAGACCCGGGGCAGGTCTTCCCAGGATCCCACCTGAAGAGCTCCAGACTAATGGGGAGCTGCTGATGAGTGGCCCCTGGGAGCAGCTTTGAAACTCCTCAGCAGAGCTTTCACCTCGCCCGTGTTTGCTCAGCTTCCTGACAAGTGTGACAGAAATCTTCCCAAAAACCCAATCTTTGCACTTCTCCCTTCTCAGAGCCTGTGGCTCTGTCAGGGGTGGAAATGGCTCTGCTTTGACAGAATTTGTTCTGTACAAATCTGTTGGTTGTTCTTTTCTCCTCGTCATGTTCTGGCTGTACAAAACTGGGGAGTTTTGTATTTGGATCTGTGGAGAAGTTTGTAGTTTTCTGATTTATCTTTCTTCCCTGTGCCTGTAATTTTTCAGCTTTCTGGAAAACACCTCATCCCACTCTCAAAAACACCCACAGAACTGTGCTGAGGTCGGAGAACCGGCAGGAGCAGAGGGAATGCCTTTAGGACAGGATAATTTGAGAGCATTTATGAGCAATCCACTGATAATGAACTTTCCTGTGGGTGATCCCAATTAATCCTGTTGCTAACTGGAGCTTTCTCTCCCTTTGGCTGGTGCTTCCCAAGGCCTGACTCCTGCTCCTGAAGCACTTGAAATTTGTCTTCTTCCAACTCCTGATCTCTCTTTCTTGTAGTATTTAATTTGTGTCTTGACCCTGGTTTTTCTCTCTGATAATCTGTTTTATTCCACAATATTCCCCTCGGGAATTACCTAATTTTCCCTTTTTTCCCCCAATATTTTCCCCCCTCTACTGATTTAACCAAGCTGGTCATTCCTGGTTCTCCTCTGCCATCTCTTTCCAGGCAGAAGTGTCACTTCCACCCTTGCTATCAGTTGATGTGAGAAGCCTTCATTCCTCCTGAGCTCCCTATCCTGTTTCAGGGCTTTGATTAGAAGCACTAATCAGCTCCCTGAAGTTCCTGGAATCTGTTTCCCAAAACCTCCGAGTCTTTACTTTGCTTTCCTCCTTCTTTGCTCATCTAAGGCTCATTAACTGCTGCCATTCCTTGGTCACACGTTGAGTGGAGTTCTCTCCCTCTTTCCGTGGTAGGATCACACACGATCCCAGTGTCCTTCCCGTGGCTTTTCCTACATCTCGGTGGAGTTACTTGGCATTAAAACAACCTCTGGAGAATTTAGACCCACAGCCTCTGGAGAGCTGAAACCCTGCTGCAGCCTTTGCCCAGGATTTAGCAGGGTCTTTTAAGTCCCCTGAAAACACCAATTTCAGGGTTTTTTGGGTTTTTTTTGTGGTGTGGAGGAACAGAGAATTTTGTACCTCGATCTCTCTGTGAGTGGTTTATGGAGGTGCAAAGTGAGGGATCCCAAAGGCCTCACATTTGCTTTTGCACTTGGAAGTTTTTAATATTCCTGCACTTTTCCACCTTCTGGGTTCCTCTCCAGCTTCATGGCAGCACTAATTCTTTTTCCCATCTGTGTGACTTTCAAAAAAAAGTGACTTTCCAAAATTAAATCGTATTTTTGGGCACCACTTGAGACTCAGAGTTCCTTCTATTTATTCCCCTCTCCCTCTGAACTGCCATAAAATGTTTACCAGGCTGGCCCATCCTGTCCGGTTGCTGCAGTCCTGATCCGTGTCCAGGTTTCCGTCCCCCAGGAAGGCTCCTGGCAGACCCTCAGAGGGATAAACACTCTCAGAACGCTCATACGCCAGCCTGGCTTCCCACCTGGCTCCAGCGGGATGCGGAGACGCTGCCGTGCCTGCCGCGGTCTCTCCTGGACAAATACCAGCCTTTCCCCAGGCTCCGGCTCCCTGGGGATGGAGCATTGTCCAGGGGGCACATCTGGTGCAGCTGTTTGGAATTCCTGCTGCGGGCGGCTCTCCAGGATGCGCCTGTGGGACTCCTTGAAGGAGGGCGAGGCCCTTTCCGTGAGGATTGGTTTGAAAGGCAGAATTCTGAAGGTTCTCCCGCCTCTCCAATTTCCATCCCATACTTTCAGGCATTTTGAGCTTTTCCAGAGCATTTCCTTGCTGATTGTCCCAGTGCTGATGTGATTCCAGCTGCCTGGGGAAAGCTGAGTGCATTTAGAGAGCGAAATGTCTGCTCCAAAGGGTTTTCCTGGGGATTCCCACAGATGCAGCACACCGGGATCTGCAGGATGAGCCCTGGGATAATTTGGTGTTGGGATTCTGCAGTGGGTTTCATCCTGTGGTGATCCAACATTCCCTGATTTCGGGAAGAGGGCTGAGCTCAGCTTCTGCTGCTGGTGGCTCACGGCCCCGTGAGCAGCAGGAATCCTTGCCCAGCACATGGATCCCAAATCCCGCATCCTTTGGGCTCAGCTGGGCTGGAGGATATCGGACACTGGGATTGGCGCCACGTAATGGAGCAAAAGAGCTCAGGAGGGGCTAAAATCAGTGCAGAGTTTGGACCATCAGGTCCACAGGCAGTCAAATATCTTGGATATTTTAAGGTTGTTATGGGAAATGTTCGCAATATGGAGTTTTTGGGAATTGTCTTCTGAACGACCCAAGAGATTCAGTTTTTAGAGCTTAGAGAACAGCAGGCTGCTTGTCTGGAAATGGATTTTTTCTGTCTCTCAGGTTATTTTTATGCCTTTTTTTATATTTTGATGTTATTTTAACGCCTAAGCCATCCTGTCTGTCTGTGTATTTGTATCCATGTCCACGGAGCACCTGGAATATTGAGGCTCCAGTCCCACACTGGGCTTACAGACATTCCTGATGCCAAAACATTTTTATTACTCACTGTACTTCTGTTTTATTCTATCAAATAAAGCACTACCAGGCCAATTATTTTTATTTTATTAACAGAAAAGCGTGGGATTTTTTAAAGATAAAACATTTCTGTCCTGCACCTGAGGTTCTGCCCTTTTTTTTTTCTGTAGAATACCTTTGGAATATCTCATGGAATTTAGCAAAACTGGGAGCCAGCTCTCTCAGGAGCTTAATTACTTCCTGGGCCTAATCCTCCACAAGTTTATTGCTAAAAGCCTCAATTAAACAAGAGATGCCTGGAGAAGTTTAGCACAGGGAGTTCTAGGGAAGGGAATTTGCTCCTCTGGAAAACCTGGCGGTGTTAACTCCAAGGTTTCACTCCAACCTCAGTGTGTAGCGGGGACTTTAGGTGTAAACCTGTGCAAGGGGAGTGGGAACAACTGAAAATCCCTGTTAAAACCAGCAGGAATTTTGCGCTGGCTGTTTTGAGGATGGCTTTGTGAAGAACCCTCTCCCTCCTGAGAGCAGAAACTCTCCCAATTTTTTCGGTTATGATTCTCTTGCACTAAGGAATAAAGAGCTTTTATCCTTCCAGCTGAGCCACCGGGTGGAAAATAAGGAACAGGGGCTCTGTTCTTGATCTTTGCACTTCTCTTGGCGAGGTCACATCCATCTCATGTATCTCACATTCCCTATTTTTAGGGCAGAGGGTGCTGCATTTTCCACTGAGAAAGCTCTGAAGGAATGGTTGAGAGCTCCCACTATCCCAACAAACAGGAAATAGCCACTTGTGGAGCTGGAGCATTGGAAAAGGCTGAAAACAAAGCATGGAAATGCAATTCTTGTGTACTCCTGGAAAACTGAGGAATCTTGCAGAGGGTTGTGCTGGGCCTGGCTCATGTGCTCGAGGTTTTGTTGATCCAAATTCAGGCCAGGAAATCATTTTCCCCTGTTCCTTTTTGTTTTCCTGCTTGCTTGGCTTCCTGCTTCTGGGAGAAGGTGTTGGAATTCTCTCTGTCTCCCCTGTCTTTTCCTAGAGGACACAACTGCTCTGTGTCTTTATCGTGGGTGTGTTCCATGGAGTTGGGAATTCCGTGCTCCCTGGATGTCTCTTACCTGATGCCCTGAGGCTGGAGCTGTCTCAGTCTTGGCTGATTTTCCTGTTCTGTCTTTCCCACTGATTTTTCCCTGTGGATAATGTGCCTGCATATGGAATCAAGGAATCCTGAAACTACAAAATCATGGAGTACGGAATGGTTTGGGATGGAAGAGACCTTAAAGCCCATCCAGTGCCAACCCCGCCATGGGCAGGGATGCCTTCCACTGTCCCAGGCTGCTCCAAGCCCCAATGTCCAGCCTGGCCTTGGACACTTCCAGGGATCCAGGGGCAGCCACAGCTTCTCTGGGCACCCTGTGCCAGGGCCTCCCCACCCTCCCAGGGAACAATTCCTTCCCCATATCCCATCCATCCCTGCCCTCTGGCAGTTTAAAGCCATTCTCCCCTGTCCTNCTGCCCTCTGTTAAAGCCATTCTCCCCTGTCCTGGCACTCCAGGCCCTTGTAAATCCCTTCTCTCCATCTTTCCTGTCAGGCACTGGAAGGCCACAATTATGTCACCTTGAAGCTTCTTTTCTCCGGGCTGAACAATCCCAATTTCCCCAGTGTTTCCTCACAGCAGAGCTGCTCCATCCCTGGGCTCCTCTTGCTGTGGCTCCTCTGAGCATGGCCGCGCGCAGAAGGAAGAGCAGACCCGAGGATATTTGTTATTTCTCCCTGCCTTCCCTTGCTCATCCTCACAGGTCAGGTTAATTCCAGGACAACAACTTCGCTTTAAATGGATTTTCCCAAACTCCAGGATGAGTGATCACAGCTCATGGGTTTGTACAAGTTTGGGCTCCAGTTCCTGCTGTTCCAAAGGCTTTCCAACATTCCTGAAGCTGTTCCTCATCCCCTCAGAGCCTGACAGTCACACTGATGTCAGTAACCCCCCCAGGTCACCGGGAGCAGCAGCCGGAGCTGGATTGGATCCGCTGGCAGCGTGAGCAGAGTGAAGGGCAGAGCTCAGCAACCAACGAAAGACATCAAGACCCATTCGAAGATGATTTTGTTGCCTCCTTCATCCGGGGAGTTGGGGCAGTGCAAGGTGGGCTTTCCATGTCATCCACAATTATTCAAGGCTGGGAGCTCTGTGTCAACTCATGATTTTCCCCCTCATTTTGTTGGAGAGATCCAGACTTCCCTTCACTTGGGAATGGCTCCCAGAGAGCACAGTCACCAAATTAATGGAGCAGGATTTTGGATAAGAACCTGTTGGAGCGAGTCCAGAAGAGGCACCAGGATGATCAGAGGGATGGAGCAGCTCTGCTGTGAAGAAAGCCTGGGAAAACTGGGATTGTCCAGCCTGGAGAACAGAAGGCTCCAGGGTGACCTAATTGTGGCATTCCAGAACCTGAGGGGAGCCTACAGGAAAGATGGAGAGGAGAGGGAATTTTGACAAGGGCTGGGAGGGACAGGACAGAGAATGGCTTCTCACTGCCAGCGGGCAGGGCTGGATGAGATATTGGGAAGGAATTGTTCCCTGGGAGGGTGGGGAGGCCCTGGCACAGGGTGCCCAGAGCAGCTGTGGCTGCCCCTCGATCCCTGGCAGTGCCCAAGGCCAGGCTCGACGGGGCTTGGAGCAGCCTGGGACAGTGGAAGGTGTCCCTGCCATGGCAGGGGTGGCACTGGATGGCCTTTAAGATCCCTTCCCACCCAAACCATTCCATGATTCTGGGATTTTGGATCCAGCCCTTATCTCTACAAACCAGGCACTTTTGTGTGTCCCTCTTTAACCACTGCTGAAATCATCAGTGATTCCTGAAAACCAGAGCCAAGAAAGCCAAAGAGCTTTTACCAAGTTCAGGGCAAGCTGTATCCATTCCAATGTAGGAATCCGAGTGCCTGAACCTATTTGAGCCATAGATGTGGAAAGCACAATGGCCTTTCCTTGGAATGCAGGGAAAGACGTGACAAATCCTTCACTGGTGAAAATTATTCCCCAAATCCATCAGCTCCTCTAACTCCTGTTTATCAGCCTGCAGCAGCTCCCAAACCCCTTCCACTCTGGGCTCCACCAGGGAGCTGTGATCATCTGTGGGCAGATAATCCAGGGGTGGCTTTCCGTGATGGAGTGGCTGCACGAGCACTTCCAGCACGGAGTCCTCCATGGGATGCAGATGAATAAAATCCTCCTGAATGTTACGGTACAAAATTTAGAATTTCACTTTTCTGTGCACGGGGGGTGCTCACCTGAACGTTCTTGGAGAGCAAACAGCAATGAGCACCCAGCGCCTTCCCCAGAGCTGGGGTTTCCTGCAGGAATGGGAGATTTGGGAATAATTTCCCTTTTAATCAGTGTAAAGATGGCAGGTGACAGATTCCTGGGATTGTTCCCCCTGGTTTGTGCAGCTCCTTCCTCGCCCAGTTCTGCTTTCCGGGCCATTGTGGGGGCTCATCCTCATCCTCATCCCACTTGTAAGGAATGAAATCCCACCAGGATGTGCCTGAAAGATGCAGTTCTTTGAGTGCTGCTGACTGCCCAGTCTTGCTGGAATTACTTCCCACAAATTCACTGGAACCAGGAAAACCTCTGGTGCTTCCAGAGCTCCCAGATTCAGGGGAGATCCCACCCCAGTGTGTCAGTCCTGGGAGCTGCTGTCCCAGTCAGGACACGGCTGCTTTTTTCCCTGTGTTATTCAGGGAAGGCAAAATTAAGACATAGACTTAGTTCCAGAGTTAAGCCAGAGCGGAGAGCGTGCAAATAATCCCTGTCCTAATTAGTCTAATGACTTCAGAGATAGCAGTTTTCCCCAGGAATTTTCACTCAGTCGCTTGGCACAGTAAATGTGTGGTGAACTCAGGTCCCGTTGCTGAGCAGGGACATCCTCAGGAGCTGCTGGGAGAGAGAAGGGAAGTGGGATGGATTCCCAAGATTTAACTCCCCCCTCTCCAACAGGAGTGTGAAAGGGATTTAAATCCAGAGAACTTGTGCAGAGGAGGAGGAGACATGAAAACATCACATTCCTGGTGAGTCCACAGTGGATAACTGAGCTCCCACCCTGCTCCTGTATCTGGGAATGCATTCCCTGCCCTCCCGCCCTGCTCTGCTAATTCCATACAGGACGCTGGGATTCTCCTCCTTCACAGATGTTCCATTTCCAAGAACATGCCGGGATGTTACTCCTAAAGGGGCAGCCTGAATCAGCTCCCATCATCAGGCACCACTGGGCTGGAATCATGGAATTGTGGAATGCTTTGGGATGGCAGAGACCTTAAAGCCATCCAGCCCCACCCCCTGCCATGGGCAGGGAGACCTTCCACTGTCCCAGGCTGCTCCAAGCTCCAGTGTCCAACCTGGCCTTGGACACTGCCAGGGATCCAGGGGCAGCCACAGCTTCTCTGGGCACCCTGTGCCAGGGCCTCCCCACCCTCACAGGGAACGATTCCTTCCCAACATCCCATCTATCCCTGCCCTCTGGCAGTGGGAAGCCATTCCCTGTGGCCTGTCCCTCCATCCCTTGTCCCCAGTCCCTCTCCAGCTCTCCGGTAGCCCCTGTAGGCCCTGGAAGGGGCTCTGAGCTCTCCCTGGAACCTTCTCTTCTCCAGGTGAGCCCCCCCAGCTCTCCCAGCCTGGCTCCAGAGCAGAGGGGCGCCAGCCCTTGGAGCATCTCCGTGGCCTCCTCTGGACTGGCTCCAGCAGCTCCAGGTCCCTCCTGTGCTGGCCCCAGGGCTGGGGCAGCTCTGCAGGTGGGGTCTCACCTGAGGGGGCAGAGGGGCAGAATCCCCCCGCACCTGCTGCCCACGCTGGAGCTCAGCCCAGGCTCGGGGGTTTCAGGGCCGGGGCAGGTCCAGCTCTAACCCACAGCACCCCCAAATTGTTCTCCCGGGGCTGCTCCATCTGCTCATCCTGAGCCTGGATTGGTCCTGCAGCTGCCCAGAGAGCAGCACCAGCACCTGCTCCTGTTAAACCCCGTGAGATTCCCATGGGTCACTTCTGGAGCTTGCCCAGCTCCTCCTGGGTGGCCCCATTCTTCAGGTTTGGCAACCTCACAATCGAGGAGTTGTTTCTCCCATGAGAAATTTGGGCTACATCCATTTTTCCACTCTGCCCATGTTTGGACCAGATATATTTTCAATACCTGCCACACTGGTTTTGGGTTTTTAGGTTTTTTTTCTTCCTCCTTTTCGTGAAGAATACAAAATGTGATTTTTGCCTTTCCCCCCCTTTTCTACTTTGTAACTTTACAAATGTTTTCAATACATGAAAGTGACACTGTGACAAATTCACTTTTCTTTTTCAGCTCTGTCACTTTTACAAAGTTGAGAAAGTTCTGAGAAGCTGCAAGTGAAAAAGGGGAAAAAGAAAGGAAAGGGCAAAGAAAAAATAATGATTTTTCTGGCATTCATCTGTAAAAACAAGAAAGGATAAAACTCCTGTCCCAGCAGAGCTTGATGTTGGATTTTGGGGGGACAGAAGACTCTTAGAAAAAGCCAGCTGGGGCTGCTGAGTTGATCATGGAATTGTGGAATGGTTTGGGATGGAAGAGACCTTACAGCTCTTCCCTCCCACCCCCTGCCATGGCAGGGACACCTTCCACTGTCCCCGGCTGCTCCAAGCCCCATCCAACCTGGCCTTGGGCACTGCCAGGGATCCAGGGGCAGCCACAGCTTCTCTGGGCACCCTGTGCCAGGGCCTCCCCACCCTCCCAGGGAACAATTCCTTCCAATACCCCGTCCATCCCTGCCCTCTGGCAGTGGGAAGCCATTCCTTGTGTCCTGTGCCTCCGTCCCTTGTCTCAAGTCCCTCTCCATTTTACTTCTCAGCCCTTTCAGGCACTGGAACCCTGGAGCTTCTCTTCTCCAGGCTGAGCAATCCCAACTCTCTCCCAGCCTTGCCCAGATCCTACAGTCTTCATCCCAATTTCTGCCGCCGTTCCCGAATCCATGTCCAGCTCCCCCTGAGGCTCAGCATGGAAGCAGCAGCCAGGAGCAGGAAGGTGGAGAGGAGCATCCCTCATCTCCTCGCCCTTGGCCCTGCCCGGGTGAGCAGGGTCAGCAGGGCCCAGTCAGCCACGCCGAATTTATTCCCCTGCGCGTTCAAACACTCCCACTGTTCTGCCCCAGCGCAGCATCAGCCCAGTGTGGCGAAATCATTCCTGACTGGAGCAGATGTGGAACATGCAGAGGGTCAGGAATTGCTGGGCTGCAGTTTAAAAGCTCCTTCTCACCTCCCAGCTCTTTGATTTTTCAAGCAGCACAGGGCAGGCAGCACCAGCCTGCCCAGAGAAGATGCTGCCTCTGCCCTGGTTTGATGTTCCTGGGTGTTTTCCAGCTGGAGCAGAGGGGTGCCGGCAGCAACACCTGCCAGAATTCCCACAAATTGGAGACCACAGCCCGGAGGAGAACATGGATTTACCTGCCAGGGTATCAGTTCCTGCAGGGCTGTTCCCTGTTTCTGGAGGTGTTTGTCCTGTCTTGTGCAGCCTTTTTCCCTCCTGAAACTCTGCCAGTTTGGATCTGTCACTGCCAATTTTTCCTTATGCAAACAGCCCCTCTTGCCTGCCTGTCTTCCTGACATTCCCGTTTTCCCCTCATTTGGCTGCCTGCTGGATCCATGCACTGGAGACTCCTGCAAAGAAATCCTTCACCCCTCCCCAGTTTAATAATCCCCTGGAATATGGAGAGGATTCTGCCCGGGCAGCCTTGCAGATCTGCTTATGAATAAATTAGCTCTGCTTTGTGGGACTAAACACATCTGCACGCTCTGGGAACATTTGTAATTCCATTGGAAATGGAATCATGTGGTAGGGATGGCAGGGTGGTTGTTGCCATTGTGATTTGTTTTCCTCTGTTTTATTACAAAGATGAAGTTTATGCCACCCTGTCTAAGCTGATGCGGGGCAGTGGGAGTCTCCCTGGTGTTTGGAAGGGGTTTTTCCTGGAAAACTCTGTTCCTGCTGGCTCTGCTGAAATCAGAATTTCCCTGGCCTTTTCCCCAGCAGGCAGCTAGAGTAGTGAGAGCTGTAGTTCCTGCGAGCTGTAGTTCCTGTGAGCTGTAGTTACTAAGAGTTGTAGTTCCTGCGAGCTGTAGTTACTAAGAGTTGTAGTTACTAAGAATTGTAGTTACTAAGAGTTGTAGTTACTAACAGCTGTAGTTTACAGCCCCTCACACACAGACTCCACAGGGCCTTTCCCTCTCTCTCGTTTTCCCGTTGTTTTTCTCTCATGTTTTCCCTTTGCACAGTGATCAGTCCTGTGAATTCCCTGAGACCTGAGGGCCACCTGATGCCAAATCCATCCTGGGGCCTCTCGACTGTTGTTGGCCCCAAAAAAGTGGAATTTAAAGATTCCCCAGCAATCCTGGTCAGCAAGGCCTCGCCTGGCCAAGCGCTCAGGCCCTGTTGGCGACTTCCACATGTCCCCTGCAAACGAGCCCAGAAGCGGCAGGAAGGGACAGTTTCCAGTGACTTTGCTTCCTAAAAAGCTCTTTGCTCTCTGCTCTGCTGGTTTGGATATCAGGAAGCAGCTTCCTCTGCCCAGTCCCTCTAGTCTCTTCGGCTTTCAGCGGAGAAGGGACTGTGATCTGCCTCAATGGCTTCTGTTCCTTTTTGGGCTGTTTTTGGCTTTCTTCCTCATCCCAGACCAGCTCCCATCTCTGGCCCTGCTCGGCGGGACCCTCCAAGGGGGATCGTCGGACCCTGCCTGGCCCGGCCCAGCTCAGGACTGCAGGTTTTACCTACAGAAAGAACTCTAAAATCCATAGTCCTCCTTTAGGGGACAGGGGAGGGGGTTTCAATATTTCTTTTCTTTTTGTGCCCTGTGACAGCGGGGGACTCCGTTTGTTAAATAAATGGTTTTTCACTTTCATTCAAGAAATTATTTTCCCGAACCCGTGGGGGAGGTGCTGCCGGGGCCTGCTTGCCTAGCAGGCAGGAGAGAGAGAGAGAGAGAGACGCCCCTCTTGGGTTGTTTCCTCCTGGATTTGTGTCCAAACCGGCACATTTTAAATTTGGGGCTGAGTTTTGTTTCTGCTTCAGAGACCTGTGGATTCCCTGGAGTTGCAGAATTCCCTGGAGTTCCAGGCCAGTGGCCAAAGCTGTAGCAAGGATTTGGCCTTATCATGGAATCACAGAATATCCTGAGCTGGAAGGGACCCCCAGGGACCATCCAGCCCAGCCCCTGGCTCTGCACAGACACCCCAACAATCCCAGCCTGGGCATCCCTGGCAGCGCTGGCCAAACGCTCCTGGAGCTCTGGCAGCCTTGGGGCCGTGCCCATTCCCTGGGGAGCCTGGGCAGTGCCCAGCACCCTCTGGGGGGAGAACCTTTCCCTGATCTCCAGCCTGAGCCTGCCCTGGCCCAGCTCCAGCCGTTCCCTGGGTGCTGTCCCTGTCCCAGGGAGCAGAGATCGGAGCTGCCCCGCAGGGGGAAGTTGTGGGCTGTGATGAACAATATACAAAATATTAATTTAGAAATGATCTTCCTGTAACGTGCTGTTCAGTCAAACCTATAAATGCCACTGGTTTTCAACTGTTCATGTTCAGAGCACCAACAGCTCTCCAGAAAGGCCGGGGGAAATTTCCCTGCTCATCAAATCCATGGGAGCTCCACCAGCACTAAAAGTGGCACTGCTGGGTACAGTCAGACATCTCCATGCACGAGGGGCTGGGGATAAAGAACACACTCGAGGAGCAAGGGCTGGAGCATTCCAGAATTGAGGAGACAGCTGGGAAGCACTCCCAGGAATCTGGGGTTTATCAGTCAAGTGAACCACAAAAATGTGCGGTTTATCAGTCAAGTGAGCCCCAAAAGTGAAGATAAACCACTTTTTATTTAGCAAGATCTTGGATTTGGTTAGAAGTGCACATTTAACTTCGAAAAACAAAGTTATCAGATGAAAAATGAATGAAAAGGGACTAAGTTTAGATTGTCTGCACCTTAAAAAAAAATGTGTTTGTTGAGAGCCCCAAAAATCAGCTGCTTCTGGTGACTCTCCCGTCACCTTGAGCACGGCCAGCCCCAGGTGTGCTCCTCAGTGTGACATCCAAGCCACAGCCCCGAGCTGGAGGGAAAAACTCGTCCATTAAACACAGGCTCATCACATTCCCTCCATACATCATCCCCAGCACAGGTGTCTGGGAGCTACTTGGGGAAGAAAAGATTGGGAGTTTTATCCCTGGCAAACAATGAAAGCAGTAGATCTTGATTTAGGAGGATGAGAAGGCCTAGAAATAAAGAGAAAACAGAAGTAAATGAAACTGTAAAAATAATAAATGAAAAAAACCCCAAATAACAAAGCAAAACTCACACCTGTCTGAAAGACAAAGAACAAACACAGCTGGAATTTGTCAATTTTAAAGAAAGAAAAAATAACACCAAAAACTCCTACCCAAAGCCAGCTCCAATTTGGGAATATAGGCACAGTAAAAGAAATAATTTTAATTAAAGGAGGCTGTAAGCCGGCAAAAAAAATCTACATTCTAAGTGTTAAATCCCTTAAAAATGAGTTAAATCACTACGTCTGAGATGCAAAAGTAATATCCATTATAGATTGCAAACTTGCTGTCTAAAGGACAAGCAGTGGGAGCACAAAGGAAGCAGAGGACAATTGAATTGTTTAAGAATCTAGGACCTTAACTGGAACAATTCTGAATCCAGGGGTGAAATAGTCCTGGAGAAAAGGTGCCAAAGAAAGATGGTGGATATTGGAAAAGTCAAAACACCGCCATGGGCAGGGACACCTTCCACTATCCCAGGCTGCTCCAAGCCCCAATGTCCAACCTGGCCTTGGACACTCCCAGGGATCCAGGGGCAGCCACAGCTTCTCTGGGAATTCCATCCCAGCCCCTCCCCACCCTCCGAGGGGAGGATTCCTTCCCAAAATCCCATCTAACCCTGCCGTCTAGCAGTTTAAAGCCGTTCCCTGAGTCCTGTCCCTCCAGGCCTTATGAAAAGTTCATTTTGAAAAATATGAGTGCCAAGGTCCTACTCCCTCCTTGGATTTCCACAGCCCTTCCACGAGGAATCCTCACCAGCCATAGCCAAAGAAATGCAACATCCTTGGGATAAAGTGGCTGATCCTGACACAAATGGGTGCCTAAGGAATGAGAAAAGCACTCCTCAGGGGAGGATTTCAGGAGCGGACGCTTGTAAATGATCTGGAAAGCCTAGGAATAGTGAGATCCCAGTGCTGATGGCATCAAGTGATCCAGGACTGGAAAACTCAGCCCGGCTCAATCTGCCACCAGTGACTGGCTGGGGAAATGGCAGCTGGGATTTGGCACAGGTAAACAGGGAATTCTGCAACAGGAGGAGCAGGGCCCTGCATTCCAATCCCTACTGGGGGGCTGGAGCTCACTGTTACTGTGCAGGAAATATTCCTGGAGTCAGGGGATCCAGAGAGATTCAGAGCTCGGGAACAGATGGTCCTGAAATATCAGCTCAAAGAGGATGGAAGTGGGTTCTGGAATGTGTTAAGGAGGGAAAAGACGGCCAGACCGAAGGCAGGGGTCAATCCCTGTGTCCTGAACACTGCTCATCCCCGGGAATGGCTGGAGAGGGGTTGGGAAAGGGTCAGGGCTTGGGAAAGGTTTGATGTGTAGGATCAGGAATCTGGAATGAGGAGCACAGGAGAGAATTTCCATACAGAAATAAAGGATGTGAGAGGGAAAAAATGCAGATTTAGGAGTAGGAATGACTGGATAAACTGGAAATGAGGCAGCAGGATGGGATGCTGGGGGCAGATTCAAAACCGTTGGAAGATGAACTATGGAATCTTCATCGCTGAAGGCTGCAGAGGCTAAAATCCAATGGGAAACTCCAAAATTAAACAAAGCCATGGATGAAACAGCCATTCAAATATTCACTGGATACAAGACACCACCTTCCATAGGTCCCTCCTGCAATTCCCTACATCATACAAGGACGCATAGGAGCTGCATCCCTGCTCTTCCTCTGCTGTTATCCTTTGCATCCTGTGGCCATGCCTTGGCTCCAGGACACCCATCCAAACACAAAGGAAACGTCTGAGACTGAGTCACAATCATTCCAAATCCCATCATTTCATGAAGCTGAACCTCTCACCAGCAGGAGCTGCAGATATTTCATTTTCCTTTCCAAAGGCCTTGTTAGATTAAATTATTTTGCAGATATTTGCTCTCTTTTACTACTCTAAGGGGTTACAAGACTGACTTAGAAGTTATTTATTGGAGAGATAAAAGGGAGAAAAGCTGATTTTTAATGTTAAAATGTCATTTATTATCTGAATGTGCATAACCAAGAGGAATTAATAAATATGGACATAAAATTGTGGAGTTTGAGCCCAGAGGTCACTGAAAGATTCCTGTGCAGAAGCAGCTCCATGCACGGGATGGAGAACACCTCCCAGCAGCTGTTCCTCCAATTACTCCCTGAGATCGAAACATCTTTGGAATAAAACCCAGATCCGGGCTGGATGTTGCCTTTTTGACTGGATTGTCACATTCAGTTCCCTTCATATCCTTTTTAAAATGAGTATTTCCCACATTCCCCATTTTCCTCCCCCTGCTCCTGCCTGTCCATTCATTATGATCTACACTTGTGGATTTTAAATGGATAATCCTGGAATGGCAGTTCTTTGTTTACCCAGCTCATTACCCACCATCCAAATTCGCATCACAAACAATTTCCAAGGAATAATTCCATGAAATATTCATGGATTCTAGAGCTGTTCTACCTTTGTTTGATTTATTAAGCATGGAAGCTGCACCTTCTGCTTCCATACAAACTCCAGACAAAGCAGGATACTCTTCCCACACAACCAGTCTCCCTTTACCCCAGAGCCAAATCAGGTTTGCTTTTAATCCTATAAAATCATAAAAATCCCTAGAGGGATGAATATCCCGTTTAACCAGAGATCAAACCCACTTTTTCATGGAGTGCACCCCTTTTGTATGGGAAGTTGCCTGGTTTGATTCTGGCAGAAACCCTTTCGGGATTTTCCCTTCCTTTGTTTCACTTTCCCCAGAGAGAGGAGATCCCAGGAAATGTGGCACAGTCAGGCTCAGAGGTTTCCATTGTGTTTTCTTCCTGCTTTTCTGCCACTTATCCCATGAAAACAAGGGAAAGATTTGATTTTCAAAGGGTTCTGTGAGGAACTCCGAGCTGCTGAGGGGGCCAGGCTGGAACATCCTGAACAACGCAGTTTGTGCCTTCCTTTGATCCCTTCACTGCTTGTCCCAGGATATCAGGTCCAGGATATCTGGAAAAGCAGCTCCAAGAGAAGCACACTCCTCTTCAGGAGAGGTTTGGGCAAAAACTGGGGATGTAGAAGGAATTCTTGGGATGCTGAGTCTCAGAGAAGGAGCAACTCCCTCAGTCCGGGGAGCTGAATCACATCCCATCATTTGATGCTTTTCCATAGATTTTGCTGCTTTCCCTGTGGTTTCTCCAACGGCAGCTCTCTCCGCATCCTCTCGGCTGCCAGGTGGGGTTGTGATGGATATCCCAAAGAAACAGGGATGTTATCCCAAGAAAAGTGCTCCTGATCGTGCTGGAAAAGTCACCTCTGTGTGGAGGAGCTCAAAGCCCTCAGAGCTGTTGGATGCTGGAAGGATCCACCGGGATCTGCCCTCTCCTGATCAAGCCCCAAAAACAGAAGGAAAAATCTCTGGGAAGGCTGGATTAGGGATCATTTTTTGGGATTTTCTGCCCTCTGAGACAGGATTTTGTTGTCTTCACAGTTAATTAAATAATGAAGAATTTTGCTGCAGGGGTGCCAAAGTGACCGCCACAGCTGGGCTGATGGCACAAAATGACTGATCTCAGGAAGGTGTGGGACAGGAGCAGGAGGCAGGAAAAGCCTATGGATACCTCCATAATAAATGTGGCCACTGAAGAGTGGGACATTTATCCCAGAGGGATGAAAAGCAGCAGTTGGTGGAGCCAGGAATGTTCTCACTCTTAGGAGGGGAATGAGTTTTGTACAGTCCCATTCTGCCCATGTGCAGATCCCAAAACGCTTGGAAAGAAACAATAGGGAAGAGGAGCTTGCCAAGATCTCCAAGCTTTCCAGAGTCCATAGTGGTCATTCCCAATGTGCTCTTTGTGGAGGTCATGCTGCATCCCATGAATAAGTGGAAAATACACTCAAGGTTTTAAATAAAAATAGCCTGAAGAAAAGAACTGGCCATTGAGGCTTCCCAGAATCCTTGGAATCTCCTCAGGAAAATCCTTCAGCTTGTCTTGCACACTCTGGCAGAATGAGCAGTGGAGAGGATCTGAAATTTTAGATTCTTATGGATGATTTAGGATGTCACCACAGGGAATTATTATAATATTAATAATGGGCTTAATCCTTTAAAAGATACCTGGGAATGGATGCTCTGAGGAAGGAAATTCCAGAAATTTGGTGAATTATTTCATGGAAAAAAGGTGCAACCTAAAAAGGAAGGAAGGAAGGAAGGAAGGAAGGAAGGAAGGAAGGAAGGAAGGAAGGAAGGAAGGAAGGAAGGAAGGAAGGAAGGAAGGAAGGAAGGAAGGAAGGAAGGAAGGAAGGAGGGAGGGAAGGAAAAAAGAAAAGGAAGAAAAAAGGAANGGAAGGAAGGAAGGAAGGAAGGAAGGAAGGAAGGAAGGAAGGAAGGAAGGAGGGAGGGAGGGAAGGAATACTAAAAACTTACAGAAGAGGACTGTCAAAAGACCAGGAGAAAAAGAAATAATTGGGTTAGAAAAAACTTGGAGCCGCATTGGGGAATTTCCAGGGACCTGGGAACAAGAAAGGAATCAGATCATGAATGGCAACTAAATGTGAAAATAAATTATCAGAAGGTCTGAAATGAAATGGAGCTGGAAAACGAAATAAATCCATGGATTTATTAACCTATATGAATAGAAAAATGAAATAAATCCTTGGATAATCCCACACAGAGTAAATAATGGATGATATGGAGGAAGCTTAAGGATTCTGTGCATCCCTCATTTAAAAAGGGAATTTTATCTTTTGGCCAATTATTGATGCAATTAATTTGAGGAGAGGCAGGGAGAAAATAGGAGCTGAATCCTCAGCTTTTACCTGGGAGAGCCCAGGGAGGAAGAGGGAAATCCTGGAAGAGTAGGAGGGAATAACTACAACATCTGCCATTGGAAAGGAATAACTGGGGAGCTGGGGAAATCCACATGGGTTAGTCCGAGCTCAGCACCTGGAAAAACACTGGAATAAGCAGTGGTTTACAAGCACCTGGAGGATAGAAGCTTAATGAGATAAGAGCCCACCTGGATCTGGCAAAACCAATTCCTGTGGGAGCAGCCTCATTCCCTCCCCTTGGCACGAGAACTGCTCTGCTCCATGGGGAAAGGGGCGGATGAGATTCCCCCCGGCTCTGACATTGTCCCACATGGCAGAGCTGCAAACCTGGGAAATCTGAGCTGCTCTGGGGGTGAACATCCCTGAAAACCTCACCTGGGCAGAGCCTGGGGCGGTTCCCATCCCACTTCGGGGCTGGCGGCAGACAGGGCCTTTTCTGGGGTCAGCAGCTTTGGTTTCAAGTTTTGAAGGTAGAAGGCACCAAAATTCCCACAAATCCGGCGCCTCAGTCAGAGTCTGCACAGGTGAGATGGAGCCCTCTTGGAAAACACAGTGGATTTGTGCTCGTTGCCTTCCCAAACCTCACAATTATCCACCCAGGCCTTGCCCTGACCTTCCAGAGATGGGCAAAGCGCTGCTCCCCACCCCACAGCTCTGCCCCCTCCTCATGGCCATCCCTGGACAGGGATTTTCCAGCATTCCAGGCAGCAGCAGCAGCACCAGTGGGACGGGTTTTGAGCCCAGCAAACACATCCAGCACCAGGGAATGTTCAGGGGAATAGATCCCAGATTTGGGAACAGAAAAGCTGATGAGTGCAATTAGCACAAACATGATGGAATTTGTATCCAACTCCACGGAAATGTCTATTTTGACCCCAAAAAAATCCCAGATTTGGGAAGAGAGAAGCTGAGGGGTGAAATATTCACAAAACGCAATGGAATTTATATCCAGCTCCAAGGCAATGTCTATTTTGACCCCACAAAAAGCTCAGATTTGGGAAGAGAGAAGCTGAGGGGTGAAATATTCACAAAACGCAATGGAATTTATATCCAGCTCCAAGGAAATGTCTATTTTGACCCCATGAAGTTGACTCACAATGGACTCTTGTGTGGCCATTGTCCCCAGCTGGTCCATCCCTGGGACAGCTCTTAGATAATCCATCAAATTTTCTTCCTTTCCTCTTAAGCAAATGGATTTCCTGGAAAAATCGGCCTGGGAAGGAGCTGCAGTTGTGTAGGAAGAGCCATACCTGACACGTTCCCTCCAGAACTCCAGTGGTGGAGCTGCCTCACCCTTGTGTCCTGCATCTTTGGGGACACGTCTGTCCCCCTGAGATGCCACCTCTCCCCTTGTTCCCGGCAGGAGGCCTTTAAAGCTCAGCCTAAAGTGTGTCCTGCGTGCTCTGGCAGGTGGCTGACAACCTCAGCCCCTCATAAATGAGCCCAAAACGTCCACAAAAATGTGAATTGCACAACTCTTTTTTCTGCTGTCACCCCTGGTGTCTCCTCGGCTTTCCATGGAGTTCACTCCCAGCCTCTCTCAATAGTTCAGAAGGGAGAGAACAGGAATTGTTCAGGGGTTCTGAGGCAAAAACTCTTGGAAGTTTTCAAAGTGCTCTGGAGGATGGAATCTGAGCTGACCAATGACCTTGATGAATTGGAGGCATGACCCAGAATAAATCCAATCAAATTCCACAGAGGTGAAGCAAACAGCTCCGTTTGTTGGGATCCAGGAGGTGAGGCCCCCCTTCCCAGCAGGGCTGCTTTGAGAATGTTCTCTCCCTCTCCCCACCTGCTCCTTCCTGCCTCGGGATGAGTGTGCTGCCCTTTGAGGTGCGATGCTCTCTGTTTGTGGGGCTGCACCTGAGACAACCCCGAGGAAACATTCCTCTTCTTTGTTTGGGAAGGGCGAGGTGGGTCCTGCTCCGGCTCCTGCTCTGTTCACAGCCCCACGAGCAGCAGCTCAGCCTCTCCGTACGGGAAGCAGTCTGCAGCAGGGGGAAACAAGCAGGCTGCCAGGAGCACGGAGCAGAAATCCCACTGCTGGAGCCAAGATTCCTGCACATCCATTTGGGGGGAGGAGGAATCAGATGGGGAAGAGTTTGTGCAGCACAGCCAAACTCCGAGTTAGAGTGAAGGACAAACTCAAAATGTGCCTTTGTAAAGGATAATCTCAGAATCAGGGACTGGGTTCGGAGAGATCTTCGAGCCCATCCCATCCCACCCCTGCCATGGGCAGGGACACCTCCCAATGTCCCAGGCTGCTCCAAGCCCCATCCAGGGTGTGTTCCATGGAGTTGGGAATTCCGTGCTCCCTGGATGTTTCTTACCTGATGCCCTGAGGCTGGAGCTGTCTCAGTCTTGGCTGAGTTTTCCTGTTCTGTCTTTCCCACTGATTTTTCCCTGTGGATGATGTGCCTGCATATGGAATCAAGGAATCCTGAAACTACAAAATCATGGATTATGGAATGGTTTGGGATGGAAGAGACCTTAAAGCTCATCCCATTCCCACCCCCACCATGGGCAGAGACACCTCTCACTGTTCCAGGCTGCTCCAAGCCTCAATNAAGCCTCAATGCCTGGCCTTGGACACTTCCAGGGATCCAGGGGCAGCCACAGCTTCTCTGGGCACCCTGTGCCAGGGCGTCCCCACCCTCCCAGGGAACAATTCCTTCTCAAGATCCCATCCAATCCTGCCCTCTGGAACAGCCATTCCCTGTCCTGTCCCTCCTCGCCCTTGTCCAAAATCCCTCTCCATGTTTCTTGTCAGCCCCTTCAGGTCCTGGAAGGCCACAATTAGGTCACCCCAAAGCTTCTCTTTTCCAGGCTGGACAATCAGGACTCTCTCAGAGCCTTGCCCAGGTCCCACAGTCTCCATCCCCATTTCTGCCACCGTTCCCAGATCCACGTCCAGCTCCCACTGGGGCTCAGCATGGAAGCAGCAGCCAGGAACTGGAAGGTGGAGAGGAGATCCCATCTAAAGCTGTCCTCTTCCAGCCTGAAGCCATTCCCTGTGCCCTGTCACTCCAGTTCCCGAGGATGAGCAGATGAGGAGCTAGCTCTGGCTAGAAAGCTGAACCTGAGCTTGGAATGCAGCAGCAGCAGGAGGCATTAAAAGATGGGAAGTCATCAGCTTGGTGCTGTGGTTTTTCTTGTCAATGGACTTTCATATCATGCTGTTAGTTTGGAGGAAAACCAGGAAAAAAGGTTCCATGTGGAGAAATCGGTAAATGAGAGGAATTCATAAATTTTCCCTTCGAAAAAAATGAAATGAGGGAAAACATTCCAGTCTCTCACAACATAAATACACTTAGAAAGAGAAGAATATCAACCTGATCTGCACCTTGTGTAGGGTTAAACAGCCAAAAATGAACAACAGAAGGTATTTCAGTAATAAAATAAGAAAAAACATTCAGCCTATCTGGAGAGAAGCACAGGGACAGATGAGGGACAATTAAATGGGGACAATTAAATGGGGACAACTGCAGGAGAGAACCTTATTAACCCATCTATTAGGAGCTGATCCCTGGCTGTGCTTCAGTTCCAGTGCTGGATTAGATGATCTCCTGAGGCTCCTTTAAGCCTTGTATCCCATGATCTGGGCCATTTTTTTGTGGCCTAAAAAACCAAAAACCCGAAGAAAAGAGCACTTTGACAATGACAATCTCCAAACAAGGCCACTTCATCTTGGACCCTGCCGGAAAGGGAACTTCCATAGTGTGGGATAAGAATAGAGGAGGCTGCAGGAGCAGCAAAAGGATGAGTGGAGACTTGGGAAACAGCAACAAGATTTTCGTGGAGATGAAATCTGAGAACATCATCTTAAGCAAACTGGAGGACAATTGGGTGTGCTCGGAATCTTGACTCTGCTTGTTCAGAATTAAACTTTATTGACATTTATCAAGACAAGACTAATGAAGAAGATTGGGCAGAAGCAGGGCCTGGCTTTTGTTTGTTTAATTGTAATTGGTTTTTCCAACAGATAATTAACTGTGGAACTCATTGCTCCAAGACATGGCAAAGAGTGGGAACTTCTCAAGGGGAGATGGAACAGCAGAGATGTCAACAAGAGTGAGAGGCAGAATGTTTGTTTAGGGGGAATAAATTATTCCTGCTCGCAAATTAAATCAGCCACGGAGCCCTGTGGACAGCAAAGGGGGAGTTTGGAAGCTCAGGACTGAAAATCTGCTTCTTCTGGATGTAAATTCTGTGTGGTCCTACCCACCACGGCTGGCAGAGGAGGTCACCAGGTAGATCCATGGCATGGAATCATGGAATCATGGAATCATGGAATCATGGAATCATGGAATCATGGAATCATGGAGTGGTTTGGGTAGGAAGGGATCTTACAGATCATCCCATCCCACCCCCTGCCATGGCAGGGACACCTTCCACTGTCCCAGGCTGCTCCAAGCCCCATCCAGCCTGGCTTTGGACACTTCCAGGGATCCAGGGGCAGCCACAGCTTCTCTGGGCACCCTGTGCCAGGGCCTCCCCACCCTCCCAGGGAACAATTCCTTCCCAATATCCCATTTAACCTCCTCTTTTTCAGTTTTAAGCCACTCTGTCCTCTCAGTTGTGGCTGTGTCTTCACAACTCCAGCAGGAATAAAAGCCCTATGGGAGCTGGAATTTGCCCCTGGCATTTCTGGGCACCAAATAGAAAATACCTTCAGCTCTTAGGAGCACCAACCCAGTGCTGAAGTTGGGAATATTTGGGAATTCAGCCTCTGGAGGAATGTCAGGCCAGGCTGGTGTCCCAAACAACTCAGAGCCTCCTGAACCACCCAAGGGTGTCTGAGGAAGCTGCAGTGCCCAGGGGCTGTTCCATGGAGCCGTTCCGAGGGAGAGTTAATGACCATTCTGGGGGAACTGGAGGGGAACATATGGAATTTCAAAGCTGCATGGAAAAGGACATCAGTGCTTAATGCTTGAATTCAGCACTTACAATAAACACCTCTCCATGCACCCAGCACTGCTTTATCTCTGCCTTATCACCATGAAATCCGAGCGCAGATCAGCTCCTGCCTAACGGCTCTGGGAGGAATTGCTGGCTAGGACCTGATGATAATGAGTTGTGAGATGGGCATGAAACTTCTCCATATATTGAATATTTATTTCACATTGCAGCCAGCCAAACCAGTGGGCAAGAAAAACAATAAGACACAAACCCTTGTCTTTTCAATACATGAGTTTTATTTTGATTTTAGGTCTTCTTGCCCCGCTAGCAAAGGTCATAAATTATTTAACTGCTGCGGCTCAGCTTTCTCTTTTTTACTGTCTAATAAAATCAGAGAAATATAAATCTATTTTAGGTCCTTTTTTACAAATAATTGAGAGGGTTGACAAGCAAAACAAGATTTGAAGCAACAATTCAAGGCAGAGTGGCAGCGAGTTGTGAGCACACCAGGAGGTTTCAGTAAAAAGCTTGTAAGGAGCATTTTTGCTTCTTCCTGGCCAAAGACGTCTTGTTGCCTTTTAAAATTTAATAATTTATGGATTCAATGCCTGGATTTTTCATCTCCTGGCTGCTTGCTGCCTATTAAACACATAATTCAGGGAGTTACATTGTTGTGCTTTGGGCTGCCCACGTTTCAGCCGAAAGCTGGAGAAAGAGGCACTGAGAACTTTGTGGGAATGAATCAGGTTGTGGAGTTGTGGGATCAGATCCCAGCCTGGTTTCCCTGGGACTGTTTGGCCTGGAGACTTTAAATAAGCAGCAGGTTTTTGGGTATGGCCCTGTTTTGGTTGGCACTTGGAATTATTAACATTTAACAGCAGCTGCTTGTAGGAATAAAAGTGGAAAGGTCAAGGGAGAAGTGGCTAAAGGGAGAAATTTAGCACAAGGATAAAGGAGAGGAGCAGTGGGGGAAGAGGGGAAACACCTTTTCCATGTAGGAATTCTCCCTAATATCCAACCTAAGCCTTCCCTGGCACACCTTTTCCCCGTCCCAAGAGGGAAACCCAAACTCTTCCTCTGCCCCAGGAGGTGGGATCTGTTCTTCTGTGTCCCATAGGAAATCAGTGGAATCGTAGGATCATGGGATTTTTAAGGTTGGAAAAGACCTGGAAGATCATCAGGTCCAACCCTCGACCCAGCACCACCATGTTCAGCTCTGACCCTTGGCCCCAAGGGCCACATCCACAGGTTTTTGAGCACTTCCATGGATGATGATCCATCACTGCCTGGGCAGCTGTGTCAGTGTCCAACCACCCTTTCAGAGAAGGAATGTTCCCAATATCCAGCCGGAGCCTCCCCTGGCCCAGCCCGAGGCCGTTCCCGCTGCTCCTGTCCCTGTTCCCTGGGAGCAGAGCCCGACCCCCCCGGCTGCCCCCTCCTGTCAGGGAGCTGTGCAGAGCCACAAGGTCCCCCCTGAGCCTCCTTTTCTCCAGGCTGAGCCCCTTTCCCAGCTCCCTCAGCCGCTCCTGGGGCTCCAGCCCCTTCCCAGCTCCGTTCCCTTCCCTGGACACGCTCCAGCCCCTCCAGGTCTCTCTTGCCATGGTCTTGAAACCTTCCAGATTTTCCATTCAGATCCCAGAGTCAAAAGGCCACAGGGAGCAGCTTCTCCCAGCCCCACTCATTTCCCACCCCTGCTCTGTACAAACTCTTTCCAGAAATCTCCACCGAGATTTGCCCTTCCAGCCCTCAGCCCTTCCAGAGCTTCCTCCCGTCTCTTTCTCCCAGGACTGATCTCCTTCACTTAAAGACCATAAATGATCAGGGTTGGTTTAAGCACACAGGAACAGAGATTTTGGGATAAAAATAGATTTCCTCCTTCCACATGAATTCCTGCAGCTCCCTCATCATTTCTGCCTGAGCAACATTAACGACTCCCATCAGAAACCCCTCCAGAGGATCCCTCTGCAGAGCAGGGAGAGGAAATCAAAGGACACCAGGGGCCCCCTGTCCACCTTTCCCACCACCTTTCACTGCTCTGTCTGAGCTGGGAATGAGGAAAAGGGATTTAAAAGGAGGAATTAAAGGTTAAGCAGGTTCCAAGCAGCACAAAGCCTGGTTTAAGGTGGCTGATGAGAGGCTGGGGCAGAAGGGATTTGTGATTCCATCAGGAGCAAAGGGAGAAATTCAACTCCTCCAGCAAGCTCGGGGGGGTGTGGAGCAGCTAAAAAGAGTCCTTAAAAGACAGAAAAGGGATCTGGAATGCCAGGGGCTCTAAAAGTGACAGAAGGGAGCTGAGGGTGGAAGGAAAATGAGCTTTTGTGCTAAGATTAAACTCGGTGTTAATTGCTGGCTTAGGCAGGGAAAACTCAGCTGCACCCCCAAAAGGGGCCCACAAAAAGGGGTGGGGAGAGCTTAGAGAACCTCCTGGGCCAGCTCTCCCTGGCCATTGAACGAGCCAGCAGGCCATCCTAGGAGCCACCAGGCCATCCTAGGAGCCACCAGCCCCTCTAAGGAGCCATCAGGCTCCTCTAAGGAGCCACCAGCCCATCCTAGGAGCCACCAGGCCAGCATAGGAGCTACTAGCCCAGCAAAGGAGCCATCAGCCCATCCAAGGAGCCACCAGGCTCCTCTAAGGAGCTACCAGCCCATCCAATGAGCCATTAGATCCTCTAAGGAGCCACCAGATCATCCAAGGAGCCATCAGCCCATCCAAGGAGCCACCAGGCTCTCTACGGAGCTACCAGCCCATCCAAGGAGCTACCAGCTCCTCTAAGGAGCCACCAGGCCATCCAAAGGGCCACCAGCCCATCCAAGGAGCTACCAGCTCCTCTAAGGAGCCACCAGGCCATCCAAAGAGCCACCAGCTCCATCAAGGAGCCACCAGTCAATCAAAAGAGCCACTACCCCACCAAAGGAGCCACCAGGCTCCTCTAAGGAGCCACCAGACCATCCAATGAGCCATTAGATCTTCTAAGGAGCCACCAGCCCATTAAAGGAGCCATCAGGCCATCCAAGGAGCCACCAGCCCATTAAAGGACCCACCAGCCCATCCAAGGAGCCACCAGTCAATCAAAGGAACCACCATTCAATCAAAAGAGCCACCACTCCACCAAAGGAGCCACCAGCCCATCCAAGGAGCCACTGACCCTTCCAAGGAGCCATCAGAGGGGTGGCAGCAACAGGAGTGTCCCCGTGGCCTCAGGGACGTGTCCAGGGGCCAGCACTGGTGACGCTGTCCCCTCTGCACGTCGGTATCTGTGTGTGTGCTCCATGGGTGTGTTTGTGTGCCTCTGCAATTCCACGCTGAGCCTTCCCGCTGCTCCGGGCTGCAGCATCGCTGCTCTCAACCTCTTGGATCTGCTGTGATGGCCCGAAAATTCACATTTTTTCATGTGCAGCCTGTGGGAGAGTTAATGTGGTGTTTATCCTTTCCTGCTGTTTGACCTCCCAAGATTTTTAAGGAATATTTTGGGTCTCAGGAAAGGCTGGTTAATGGAAAAGGGAGGGCACTGAGGGTGTAGCAGAGTAAGGGCAGGAAATCCTCAAAGGATTGGGATAAGGATAACGCTGATTTTTCATATTTATGTTTCATAAGTGAACTCCGTGAAATGAAGGGAGAGGTGGAAACCCCATAACTCAGAGAGCAGAGGGTGAGGGAACCATGTCATAAAATATTGGGAAATACATTAAATAGGGAGAGAGCTGAGGGAGGCTGACTCCAGCAGCCAGAGGCACAGGGAAAGGCAGAGCCTGGGGAGGTCAGGGCTCAGGGATCACCTCATCCCCACCTAAATCATCCCGGCAGCAACCAGGGGCGAACAGGCTCACGCTCCATTTCCCCTCCTTAGTTCGCAGGGAGATTGATTTTTCCATAGGAACGGAATCCATCCCCCCAGGCAGAAAGCTCCATATCTCATTGGAGCTCTCTGCATTCCCTGTCCACCATCAGTGGAGGGAAAGGTGTTCCCACAGGAGCCCATCTGCACTGGTGGTGGAGCAGAGCAAAGGCAGCAAATCCACAAAGGACTGGGATAAGGATAACGCTGATTTTTCATATTTATGTTTCATAAGTGAACTCCGTGAAATGAAGGGAGAGGTGGAAACCCCATAACTCAGAGAGCAGAGGGTGAGGGAACCATGTCATAAAATATTGGGAAATACAACAAATAGATTGATTTTTCCATAGGAACTGGATTCATCCCCCCGGCAGAAAGCTCCATGTCTCATTGGAGCTGTCTGCATTCCCTGTCTGCCATCAGAGGAGGGAGAGGTGCTCCCAGAGCTGCCCTTCCTGCCTGTGGTGATCCCAAAAGTGGGGCAGGATGATTTTGGGGGGGTCTCTGCACTCTGCAGGGATCAGAGGAGCCCCAAGACCCCACTGAACCTTCCTACATTGTGGGGCTCCAGCTCTGCATCCGAGGGCTCCCACTGTGTTCCCGATTTTGTAATCCAGGACTGAATTCCTCCCCAGGATAAATTTGGGTCATTCAGCTCGGCTGGTGCTGGGAGGTGATGGATAAATCCTCTGAGCCAAATACTGTTCCTCTGCAAAGGGTTCAGACCCAAAAAGTCATTCCATACCTGAGACCTGAGCTGAGTCTGGGATCCTGAGGAGCTGGGAACTCTCAGGTTGGAAACCTGGAGCGCCAGGAGATGGAAATTCCAGGAGGCTCTGACTCCCCCAGCAGACACAGCAGTGTCACAGTGAGACACCTCCACTGCTGGGGCAGGGTGGGAGATGGAAAACCCTTCCCAATAAATCCACCTTGATGGATCTGGATTTTGGGAATGTGTGGTCTATATTTCAGTGCCTCCTGAGACATCTCCAAGGCCTCCCTTGGTTGGATTTCCCGCCTGGCCACCAAAGCAAAGCTGTGCTGTGTCTGTGATCCCCCACCCCCATCAGACACTTTAACTCCAGACTTCGTGTTAATTCCAAACATTTTAACAACAATTTTATGTCTAAATCAGTGTTGGGGGAGACAAAGTGCTGCGGAACAGGATCCCCAGGAAAAAGCATCATTACCTGATTATTCCCTGATCATTCCCAGCTGAGGAGTATTTTGTCTGTCAAACTGGGGAAGTGCTTTAATGGAAGGATGCAGTGCTGGATTTTAAAGGAGAGGTTTGGCAGGTAAATCCTAAACTTCACAGGAGCTAAAATAACATCCTGGGAGTGCTCTGGTATCTCCCGGATCCTTGTTCAGGTTCATCCTTGATCCACACGGAGAAACCCTCAGCTGACAGGAAAACTCCACTTTCCCACGGTTTCTCTGCTCTCAGGAAGAGGGTCTGGGTTCCCTCAGCTGGACACGGATCCCCAGGCACAGCAGGTGTTCGTTAAAGGTTCAGAAGCTGTGACTGATCACAGAATCCTGGAATGGGCTGGGTGGGAAGGGACCTAAAACTCATCCCACCCCTGCCATGGCAGGGACACCTTCCACTGTCCCAGGCTGCTCCAAGCCCCATCCAGCCTGGCCTTGGACACTTCCAGGGATCCAGGGGCAGCCACAGCTTCTCTGGGCACCCTGTGCCAGGGCCTCCCCACCCTCCCAGGGAACAATTCCTTCCAATATCCCATCTAACCCTGCCCTCTGACAGAGAGAAGCCATTCCATCTTATCCTGTTGCTCCAGGCATTTTTCCAAAGTCCCTCTCCAGCTTTCTTGGAGACTCACCACCCTCACAGGGAAGAATTACTTCCTAAGAATTTGTTCCTCATACTCTCAGTTCCCCATGTGTTTTTTCCCACTGTTTGGCTGCTTCCCTCTCTTCCCAGTTTCCACGTGTAACAATCCCTGCAATCGGAGGCTCCCCAGTCCCTCTTCCCCCAGAGGTCAGCTCTCTCATAGGGAATTGGATCTGTTCCTAACATCCATCCCTGGAATACAGCCTTGGATTCCACCTGGAAGCTGCCAAATCCCAACAGCCCTGTTGTCTGTCCCCATGCATGTGAGGAGCACCCCATTCCTGCAGTGCCGCTGCCCTGCCCTCCGCTCCCTGCTGCTCCGGGTGATCACACACCTGGAAGAGCAGGGAATGTTTCCCAGCTTCCTGCCCAGTGATCCCAGGGGTGCCCAGCCTGTCCTTGAAGGGAGCTGCCTTTATCCACTCGGACATTCCTGCTCGTTCATGTTGTAATTCCATGTGCTCAGCACCCCAGTGGCTCCCGAGCTGCCGACAGACTTTGGGAATTAGAAAGGCAATGTCTGGCGGTGCCTTCCCTTCCACAGGCACCCTGACAGCCTGGATCAGCTGGATCCATGCTCTGAGCTCTTCCCTGGATATCTTCAGTCCCTGCCTGCACCGAAGAGTTGCATCCTTTCCAAAGGCAGCCCCACATCCACACCATTCCCAGCTCTCCCTTCCTCTTGTCCTACTTTCAGGAGAACAAACATTTGTTCTTCCTGCCTTTTGTATTTATTGCTCTCCACACAGAACCTACGGAATCTCATTTTCCCTGATCCATCTGTGCCTTTGCTCCCTGCATCCCGAGCCTCTGGCACGGCTCAGCTCCCGCGGGGGCACAGAGGGACCCAGGCTCTCCTTGCTGCTAATCCTGAGCAAGGGCGGCTTATCTGTCCTTGCTGTTTGGAGGGATTTCCTTGGGGAAAGATCTGCTCCTCCAAAAAAATCTCCCTCGTAATTAGGAGTCACGTGGCCTCATTCACGCCAGTCCTGTCTCCTGTTCCCCATGGGGAAATGCCAAAAAAAGGCTGCATTGTCTGGATCCAGCATTCCCAGGCACTTAGAGCTGTCCATGGGCCCTGCTCCTGCTTTTTGTCGGTGCTCCTTTGTTTCCTCCCCTGCTGTGGGGTTCATTAGGCTGAGCAGCTGCCTCCACGTGTGTTCCTTAATGTGCTGGAAACAGGGAATAAACCCCCCATGCTCCTAAAATTAAACTGCTTCTTCAGCAAGGAAATTATCCATAAACTCTGAAATTGTGATTTAGGAGCTCCCTGGTGGAGCTCGGCACAAGCAGAGCACCCAGGTCACAGGAGCATGGGATCCCAGAGCAGTTTGGGATGGAAGGAATTTTACAGGACATCCAGTCTCTGCCATGGGCAGAGACACCTTCCACTGTCCCAGGCTGCTCCAAGCCTCAGTGTCCAACCTGGCCTTGGACACTTCCAGGGATCCAGGGGCAGCCACTGCTGCTCTGGGCACCCTGTGCCGGGGCCCCCCCACCCTCCCAGGGAACAATTCCTTCCAATATCCCATCCATCCCTGCCCTCTGGCAGTGGGAAGCCATTCCCTGTGTCCTGTCCCTCCATCGCTTGTCCCCAGTCCCTCTCCAGCTCTCCCCTGGATCCTTCTCTTCTCCAGGTGAACAATCCCAATTCTCTGAGCCTTTCAAAGGCCCTCCAGCTGCTTCCTACATCCAGCTGGATCTGCAGCTGGAATGACATTTCCATGGCTCACACGTGGGCACAGGGCTGAGGGGACACGTCTGTCCAAGGAGCCCTTCCTGGCCTCTGCCAGCCCATGGGAAGGGAAGGGAAGGGAAAAGAAGGGAAGGGAAGGGAAGGGAAGGGAAGGGAAGGGAAGGGAAGGGAAGGGAAGGGAAGGGAAGGGAAGGGAAGGGAAGGGACGGGGAGGGAAGGGAAGGGA
>VWPU01017624.1:0-22529 GCA_013398955.1 Callaeas wilsoni
TTCAGCAATGTTTACTTATTTTGAACTCCTAGTACATTAATAAAAGTGANGTGGTTCCATTTCTAAAGAGGATCCAGTGTAAAGTTCAGGAAAATCCGGAGTGGCAGCACATCCCTGCCAGATAATTGTGATCTGAAAGAGGTTCCATGGATAAATACGGATACTGGGGAGAGTCCAGGGAGTTCTGTAAAGGGAAACGGTGCTTTAGAGCCTTTGGAGGAGTCCACGGACACAGGGAAAAGGGAGATCCAGCCGATAAAGGATTTGCGTTTCCAAAGGCATTCTACAAAGTCTTTCACCAAAAAGACAAATAAAAATATCTTAAGAAAGTGAAGCTGCCATGGAATGAGAGAGAAGGTCCTCACACGGGTAAATAATTGTTGAAAACAGAGAAAACACAGGTTGGGAATTAAATTATCAACGTTCACAGAGTGGAAGTGCCTGGAATTCGCCGAGGGAATGAAATTAGGGAAAAATGTTGGAAATCCTTGCAACAACGAAAGGCAGCAAACTCACCCACGGGGCAGGTTCCTGCTCCCACTGAGGGGTTCTGCTCCTCCTTTTCTCCTTTTTTCTGCCAAAAAGTCCTGGGACAGGACTTGAACCAAACAGAGAGAAAAGGGTGGCAGATGGGATTAAACTGATTCACAAATATGTGAGTTTTTATTCCAGAAACAGCCACAAACACCAGGATTCTGCATCCTGAAAGTGTCTGGATTAAGGAAGGGAGAGGTGGGATGGATCTCTACAAACCCATGGCATGAAGGGAATGGCCAACTCAGCAATAATTGGGATAATTGTTCATTTTCTCTTCCACTGCCAGGAAGGAGGGAAGGAGGGAAGGAGGGGAGGAGGGAAGGAAGGGAGGAAGGGAGGAAGGGAGGGAGGGAGGGAGGGAGGGAGGAAGGAGGGAAGGAAGGAAGGAAGGAGGGAAGGAAGGAAGGAAGGAAGGAAGGAAGGAAGGAAGGAAGGAAGGAAGAAAGGAGGGAAGGGAGGAAGGGGCGNAGGAAGGAAGGAAGGAAGGAAGGAAGGAAGGAAGGAAGGAAGGAAGGAAGGAAGGAGGTTCTTCAGGTAATGGAGAAATTGCCCACAGGTGTCTGTTCCCCATGGAAAACCTTCCAGGGAGAACCCAAGTGAGTCTGGGCAGGTTCTGCTGTGAAATCCCGTCTTCACCTCCGCAGAGCCGGAGCTGCAGGGACAGTGCCAAGGTCCCACCTGTTCCTTGGCATCCATGGAACTCCCTCTAGGAGAGACAACACCCCCTGCCAGCCCCTCCTGACACACTGAGGTCCTCACAGGAGGTGATTAGCGACAGCAGATGCTGCTCCTCAGAGCAGGTTTTGTGTCACCACTGGCAAAATCAGGTCTCGAATCACGCAAGAATTTGTACCACGGGCAGCCTGTGACCTCTTTGGAGGCTTTTGAAGCAAACGCCTCCAATCCAAGAGGCTGAGTTTAGTTAAACCAGAGCTGTGCACAGCAGGGGAGGGCGGTGTCGGCACAGAAACCAAAGAGGGAAACATCCTCCCTTCCTGGTCACACTTTAATGGTCGCTGCAAAGGCCTCAGGGTGTCCAGCAGATCCTTCACACACGGATCCCTGCACAGAAAAACCTGCTTGGAGATAACCCCTCCAAAGGATACAACCCCTGTAAAGTGTCTTTAATGATTCCTGCAATGTGGAGTTGGAAAACGTCCAGATCAAGGCATTGCAGACAAATCCATTTGATCTCCTTTAAGGAAGAGTTGCCCAAACCAGCTGGGAGTCTCCAGGGAATAACGGGATACATCCCACCAGGGAAATTATTTCCATCAGCTGGGATGGGCTGAGCTTTATTGATTGAATCTTCTGCTCCAAATTTCCTGCCAAGTTCTTGTCTTGGTTCCCAGCCTGGGTCCTACCCTGGTTCCTTCCCCCTCCCCGGGATGCACTGGAGGCTGGGTTTGGCACGGAACATCTTCTAAAATTGCACTTAAAGCACAAATAACAACTCAGAAATAAAAGTTGAGCACTTGTTGCTCTCAGAATCTTTGCTTTGTTGGGGTCTTTCCTGAAATTTTAACTCTGGCCACTCTCAGGCCCTGCTCTGTAGGGTGCAGTTCTCACCAAGGGATGTAAGGATGGTCCCAAGTTTTCCAGCTGCAGAGAGGTCCCAGGACATCACCCACTGCCCTCTCTCCCTGCACTCATTTCTGCCCGGAGCCCAAGCTGGCAGGGGCTGGTTTTTCCCTTGTTTTGGAGCATTGGACAACATTCCACGGAGTGTGAAGGGTGTGTGGGAGGAGCACCAAGGACTCTTCTCATGGTTACCTGAGACAGGAGGAATTGGCCCCTTGACCCACCTCTGCTTTCAGCCTCCCCCGGCAGAACCCCAGAGCGGATCAATGGAAGCTCCTGTTCCAAATGCTGGAATCGTTAAAGATGGATCAGTGTCTGCTTTTATCCCGAGAATTCCTAATGAGGGAGAATTTCCAAACCAAGGCATAAATAGGCCATAGAATTCGTCTGTTGGAAAACATCCTGGTGATTGTGGCTGGGATTCCCCTGGGGAGACTGGGACACTTCTGGCAATTGCTGCCTCCAACCCAGCCCTGGAGCCTCCCAGAGGCAGATTTGGTTCTATTTCCTCATAAAGCATGGCCAGGTACAGAAGGGGGCATCACAGCTTCTGGCAAACATGACGAGAACCTGTGCCAACCCCCACAAAACCGGGACAAAGCATCGAGTGTCCCATTAGCGTCACGATTTCTACATCAGCAACGAGGTTTGTGAGGAGCCTTTGCCAAAGGGGCCAACCTTCTCACTGTCTGCACACAAACCCCCCCTTTCCTCCCCAAAATCCAAGATTTTCATGGGATCTCCCTAGCTTAGGGATAAAAAGACTCGAGAGTGATCAGCAAATAGATAAACCCGGAATTAGTTGGTTATTTTACATCTCACGGGGCAATGATGGGATTAATCTTGGAAAAGTGCATTTAGTCAAGTGAAAAATTGAAGCTAGAAGAGTGAGCAGCAATACAATTATTTGGAAGCTTGGGAAATGAGTTTTTATGAAACACAGAAGGAATTCAATACATTCTGGCTATCAAAAAAAAAATAGACAAGGCTGAAAAACGATTTGTTATGTGATGTGTAAACAGGCTTGGGGGGAAGGATGTGGGAATGTGCTCTGTGAAGCACCAGGGAAGTGACCAGCAGTGGGTGGTGAAGCAGCACAAATTCAAATTAAAAATAAAAGTATAAAAGCTGGGAAAGACTCCTGAAGGGTCACAAGTGCAGACTCCTCCTCATCCAATAACATCCAGATGTTGTTTGCAGAATGTTTGATTAAACACAAATTATCAGGCTCATTCCACACTTCACAGGGAAAAAATAGCTCCGTCCATAAAATCAGTTCAAATACCACAATGGTCCTGCCAGGCCCGAAGTTCTGTGTCTGGTATCAAAGCGTTGTCGTCATGGGATGCTGACCCAGCTCATTCCAGCAGGCAGCACCTGGGAATGCCACAGCGGGGGAACGGCCCCTCATGGCATTGGCTGCGTCCTCTTGGGAGCGAGGGCTTCAACGAGATCGTGGAGTCACAGAATAGTGGAATGCCTTGGGTGGGAAGGGACCTGCAGGACCACCCCATCCCACCCCTGCCATGGCAGGGACACCTTCCACCATCCCAGGCCGCTCCAAGCCCCATCCAACCTGGCCTTGGGCACTGCCAGGGCTCCAGGGGCAGCCACAGCTTCTCTGGGCACCCTGTGCCAGGGCCTCCCCTCCCTCCCAGGGAACAATTCCTTCCCAATATCCCATCCATCCCTGCCCTCTGGCACTGGGAAGCCATTCCCTGTGTCCTGTCCCTCCACTCCTTGTCCCCAGTCCCTCTCCAGCTCTCCTGGAGCCCCTTTAGGCTCTGGAAGGGACGCTGAGGTCTCCCTGGAGCCTTCTCCTCTCCAGGACAATGCCCCCAGCTCTCCCAGAGATGAAAATCCTGGCCTTAAAGACATAAAAAATGAGAGTTTGGTCCTTTTTTTGAGCCTTTGGAGGCCTCATGTGCCCAGAGGTTTCCTGCCTTCCTCCCTCCTCTGTCACTTTGAAGCCATTCCCTATGTCACTCCATCCCTTGTCCCAAGTCCCTCTCCACCTTTCCTGTAGGCTCCTGGAAAGCCACACTTCTAAGCCTTAACCCTCAGCCTAAGCCCAAGGTGATCTCTGTTTTCCTTTCCCACACTGGAGCCTTTTCCCTGGATCTGGTTTCTCTTCTCTGAGGGCAGTGCCAGCTTTGGTGCCACTGGATGGAACCAAGATCACTCCACTTAAAATCCACCACTGCCTGTTCTCCTGGCAGCACCCGAGGTTCTGCCCAGTGGGAAATTCGACTTTTTCACCTTCTGTCTGATCTCCTTTGGGATCTGAGTGTTAAAAGGGAGTTTATTTTGAATTAAATACTGCAGAATCACGTGAACCCAGAAACAAATTGGGTGTGGCTGCTGGGAATAAAGTTCCCAGCATTCCTGCTGCAGAAAATTTCTTTCCATTTGGTTGAAGCATCCAAAAATATTTCTCAGCATTCTGTGGAACCTGAATTTTTTTTTCCACCCCCTGTCTTGTGAGGGCTGAAGAATTTCATCCCCTGTGCAGCACAGCTTGGAGAGGAGAGTGAGAATCTCCCTCCATCACCACAAGTGGTGAACAAACCCCTGGATTTCATCCCATGGAAATATTGCACTATAAAAGAGAAATGTAACTTTATAATAAGTGAGTCAGAGGTAATTCCTCGGGAAGGAAATATTTCTTCCAGCTGAAAATATTTCCTCCTGCCAGAGCCTTTGACTTTGTGGGAAGAACCCTTGAGCTGAGCTTTACTCACTCTCACTCACTGGATCAAGTTAAGTAATGTTGAGGGGTTGGATTCCTCATTCCAAAACACCAGATTTTTCCCAAAACACCCAATTTTTCCGAGCAGAGCTACTGGGGGAGGTCCCAGAAGCCGCCCTAAGAAGGGATTTCCCATTGTCTGTGTACTGGAGCTCATTTCATCGCCAAAAGAGGACAAACTCCCTCATAGAGCAAAGGCAGGTGGTCTCCAGGGGCAGAATCCCGGGAGAATTGGCCAAATCCGCGTGAGCCCGGAGCTGAGGCACTGAAGAGATCAAGTGAGCGGCAGATGTTTATGCCAGGACACGGGAGGTGACTTTCATAGATGGCGGGCCCTGGAAAAGCTTCATGGAAGTGTTCGGGCACTTCTGGTGGGATTGTTGGGGTGTCCTGAGCAGAGGCAGCAGTGGCACTCACTGATCCTTGTGGAAAGGATCCTTCCAGCTCGGGGATCCCGTGATTCCATGGAGAGGCTGATCCCGATCATCCCCTGGATTCTTGCAGCAGGGGCAGGAGCTGAGTGTGGCCCTTCCCAGCACCAATCCCCCACCAGGACCCCAGAATTCCCATCCTCTCTCTGCTCGCTCACCCAGCTCTGCACAAATAAGGCTGCGGAGTCCCTTGGGACTTTTTCCTCATTAATTCCATGGAAAGGATTCACCTGGGACAACCCGAAACGAACTGTCTGGCTCCTTACTTGCTTTATTCTGCATGGAGAGCAGCAGGCAGGTAAGGGCAGGATAATCAGCTCTGGGTTTGATATCTCTTTTTGGGGGAGGTGAATCCTGCCCTAAATCCCCTGGGGCTCTCACCTTCCTCTGCAAGGCAGGACCCACCCGGCCCAGGATGCTCTGGAAACAGAGATCCCCAAAATGCTGTCAGTGCTAAAGAAAGCCAGGCCAGAGAGCCAAAATGCAACCCCAAAAATCAGATCATTCTGACTTTAATCCTTTTTGCATGCATCATTTTCCCCCCCATAAACTAAAAGCTTTTTATTGATTCCCCCCTCAGATGCATTGTTCAGATAAATTCATTCAGTTCGGGGAAGAAGAAAGGTTGGGTGGGGAAGCACAAGAGCAGGAGCTGGTAAGAAATTAATAATTCTGTATTCAGTGCTGTCTGCAGTAAATAATGCATGGAGCCACACACTGAACGATGAGACCCAATGAAATATTGAAGAGCTGCTCTTCCAGGAGCAAGTCTATTCCGAGCCTGGAACGAGGAGGATCTGCCTCAGGAGCAGGAGTGATCCCATATTTAAGGCTGGATTAGAATGCACACACACAGCAGGGCTAAATGAAGATTTTCCAGGCAGCTTAAATCTGACACCTCTTAATTTCTGACTGCTTGACTTTGTGACCTTGGGAATGGTTTCAGGAAATATTATTGGGCTTTTAAAGTTTTTTCTGGCTGTTATTTCTGTGCTTTGTTTCAATTTTTGGAGGAGGCACCAGACCCCTGTTTTACAGGTGGGAGCAGAGATGGGAAGTCCCTGGCTGGGAGCTGAAGGGCAGCTCAAAAACTTGAGGAAAATATAAAAAATTGGACAAGGCATTGACGTGGAAAAGGGATGTTATTCTTTGTTTTTATAAACGACTTGTCTGTCCACCCTCGACAAATGGAGGCTTAAAAGCCACCAGAACCATGGCACAGAACCTCCTTAAATTCTTAATCACATCCACACCATTTTTTTGTGTTAAATAAATATATATCTCCCATTTCTACCAGCACACAAAGCCTGACAGGCCAGGAGATGGAATTCTTTCCCCTGCAGTTCTGTAGGGCTTCAGGATGTGCTCATTTTTAAAACCAGAGAAGGCTCCTGCTTGTCTGGGGCTGCAGAACTCCCACAGTGCTTGGGCTCCGTAATAATCTGAATATAATTTGTCTGAATAACCAGCCCCTTCTCCTGCCCGCACCTTCCCAGGTGACAAATGCTCGTACATGGCTCAGAGGTGGCTCTTCATTTTTTCAGATAAATAAAGCTTTATGAGGAAACATCAGTTTTACATGAAAAACTGTGTTTTCCCTGGAATTTGTGTCATTATTGTGTTTGCAGCTCAGCTCTGCGTTCAGGCCCTGCTTTCCCACACCAGGGCCCATCATTCATCCTCCCACATACAAAACAAAATTCCTCTGTCTTCTCCAGGTCTGCTTCACCCTCCCTTCTGCATTTTCCCTCCTTCTCCTTCGTGTCCTTGCTCATCTCCCAGTTTTTACCCCATTGCCTGGTGCTTCCCTCCTTCCCTCCTTCCCATTCTCCTGTGTGTAAGCCCAGGATGCTGAATCCTCAGTCACGCATCCATCGCCCCTTGGCTGTCTCTTCATCCCACGTGGAAGCCTCTGGGATGGAGCAGTGTTGGTGTGAGGACCTTTGGTTGCATCCAAGATATGTCAGGATCATGGAATGGTTTGGGTGGGAAGGAACCTTCAAGCCCAGCCAGTGCCACCCCTGCCATGGCAGGGACACCTTCCACTGTCCCCGGCTGCTCCAAGCCCCAGTGTCCAACCTGGCCTTGGACACTGCCAGGGATGGGGCCCGGCCTGAGGCCGTTCCCTCTGCTCCTGTCCCTGTTCCCTGGGAGCAGAGCCTGACCCCCCCGGCTGCCCCCTCCTGTCAGGGAGTTGTGCAGAGCCACAAGGTCCCCCCTGAGCCTCCTTGTCTCCAGGCTGAGCCCCTTCCCAGCTCCCTCAGCCGCTCCTGGGGCTCCAGCCCCTTCCCAGCTCCGTTCCCTTCCCTGGACATGCTCCAGCCCCTCCAGGTCTCTCTTGTCAGGAGGGTCCCAGAGCTGCCCCCAGGGCTGGAGGTGCCCCAGCAGGGCCAGCTCAGGCACGGGCACTGCCCTGCTCCTGCTGCCACCCAGGGCTGGCACAGCCCAGGTGCCCTCGGCCTCCTGCCCACCTGGGCACCCCTGGGCTCGTGTCCAGCCACTGTCAGCAGCACCCCCAGGGCCTTTCCCGCTGGGCGCTTTCCAGCCCCTTGGTCCCAGCCTGGAGAGCTCCATGGGGTTGTTGTGACCCCAGGACAGGACCTGGCACTTGGCCTTGTTGACCCTCACCCTGTTGTCCTCAGCCCATGGATCCAGCCTGTCCAGATCCCTCTGCAGACCCTTCCCACCTCCAGCAGATCCTTACTCCCTCACCTTGGTGTCACTTGTGCAGTGGCTGAGGGAGCACTCAATTCCCTCATCCAGGTCATCAATAAAGGTATTAAACAGACCTGGCCTCCATCCTGGGCCTTGTCACGCCCTTGTGCCTTGTCACCAACTCCACTCACCACAAATATACAACCCTGAGCACTTCCCTGTCTCGGCTTCCCGTTCCATGGGAACAACTTTTATAACTCCACTGGGATGGAGCAGTGGAAGTCCAGCTGGAAGGATCCTGCTCCTGCACAGGCCAGACTGAGATGGATGAGCCACAGAGAAATACACAACCATTCATTTAAAAAAGAGAATTATCCCATATCCATTGCTTTTACTATCATGTTTCTCTCCCACTCCACATTCATAAATAGAAATGAAGTGATAATGTGCCTTTAGTTACTGGGTTTGTCTGTTTGCACAACATAATTCATGAGCTGCTTCAGCAAACAGGAAAACAAACAGATTTGTTCTGATAAACGAAAATGCTTTGGTGCATTTCTTCATCACATCCCTTCCTTTCTTCTTTTTTACTCCCCTCTTCTCTGTCCTCTTCACTGTTTTCCTTGCAGGGATTCTCTCTCCATGTTCCCATCTCAGGCCTACCCCGGTGTTTGTGACACCACGGGATTGTCAGAGTCACTCCCCGCAGTGGATTCACACTGGGATCATTTAACAGCTGAAAATGAGCAAAACTTTATAAGGTTTTTATAAATTAACATCTTTCCACTGGCAGGAACAATGGGGTTTTGTAATGAACCAAGGGGAGAAGGGAAGTTCTCCATCTGGGATGTTCAGCCAGTGACTCAAGAGCATCCACAGAATCAGAGAATCCATAGAATTATTAAGCTTGGAAAGACCTCCAAGATCTTGGAGTCCAACCACTAAAATCGGCATTGCCACATCCAGCAGCTGAACAACCCCAAAAAGCCTCAGTGCCAAGGGCCTGAACCCCTTGTCAACAGAGCAGGGTGGGACAGAGGGTGGGGCAGGGACGGGGAGTGACACCTCCCCCAGAGATTCCCACCGTCAGGATGTGTCCCAGGTGAGGAGCTGCGTCTCCTGTTCCCAGAGGCTTTGGGTGTGAGAGGTGGAAGAGCCTGGGCTGATCAATATTCAACACAGAAAGGGCATTTATAGGGAATTTTTTGTTGAATAGTGACAGAGGAATTTATTTTCATCCTGGGTGCTCAGGATGGGATTAATTTCTCCTAATTTAACCTGAGGAAAGACATTCCATGGCTAAGCCTGTGGATTGCTTGGAGACCCAGGAGGGAAACAGGCATTTTCAGGATCAGCTGTTTCAGACCCCTCCTTTAGGATGGCTGAAAGCCCCGCAGCCCCCACTGTGTCTCCCCTGGGCAGAGTGACCCCCCTGGGGACACCTGAACCCCACCCTCGGGTCCTGGCAGCTCACAGGAACCAGGAGGATTTCTAATCAATTACAGAGATGAGATCTGAGTCCACATTAATTGCTCCACATTAATTGCCCCACACTAATTGCCCCACGTTAATTGCTCCACTGATCTGGAGCAGTGCTGTAAGGAAACCCCACAGCTCCCGACGTGCTGGAGAGGCCACTGGACACCTTTCCTCATGGAGAATTCCTGTGGCAGGCCGTTCCACCTGCATCAGGCAGTTATTTTTTCTTAAGCAGGTGTAATTCCAGAAGCTTTTTTTCACTGAGATGAATCTCACGGAGCAAGGAGAAAATAGAGTCTCCTCCTGCAGCTGGAATTTGCATTGGCTGGAGCTGATCAGTGGTGACAGGAATGAAGTGAATCGTTCCAGGAGAGTAAAGAAGCTCGGGAAGAAGAGTTATTACAGTGATTACTTTCTATCTGCTGAGGCCACAGTCCTGAGCCTGGCTTGTCACAATCCAGCTCTCAAAAGCGATGCTGAGAAGAGTCATATTGTGGGGAGAGGAATGAAAGATTCCACCCGGAACGACGATCCAAGGTGGAGCAACTCCTGGAGCAGTGTCTGGACCTGAGCACGAGGCTGGGTGCAGGTGTTGGGACACCCAATACCTCTTAGAAATTAAAAGCTGTTGCCAAATTCCTAAAACAAAGGATCCCAACAAATCTGTGGGGTCAGGATTCTCTACAGGATCTCCTGATGTTTGGGTGCAGTTTTGGGGTTTGCAGCAGTGGGGCAGGCACCGATCTCTGTGCCAGGGACAGGATCCTGGCTGGAGCTGGGCCAGGGCAGGCTCAGGCTGGAGATCAGGAAAGGTTCTTCCCCCAGAGGGTGCTGGGCACTGCCCAGGCTCCCCAGGGAATGGGCACGGCCCCGAGGCTGCCAGAGCTCCAGGAGCGTTTGGACAGCGCTGCCAGGGATGCCCAGGCTGGGATTGTTGGGGTGTCTGTGCAGGGCCAGGGGCTGGATCCACGATCCTGGTGGGTCCCCCCAGCGTGGGATATTCTGGACATCTCTAAGCAGATATTTGAAGAGGCTCTGGAGGGTTCCTCCCTGTCAGGAACACAGACGTGGCATTGTCCTCGCAGCCTCCTAACTGCTGACCACCCGAGCATGTGGGAATTAAGAGAAAGGAGCCGTGGACGGGACATCCCTGAGTGCCAGTTCCTAGGGCACCCCGGGGGTTGAGGATCACCTGTCACTGTGACAAAATCCTATAGCTGCAGTTGGATATGGGACAATGCAATTAAGTACCCTAATTTTAATAAATTAACATTCACAATATCTGCCTCGTGCTGTTTTCAAATGCAGGACTAAATTGGCATGAGGATTTTTCTGCCATGATTAGGTGGGATTTGGTTAAAGGACACAAAAGAGGAACTTTCCTGCTTCAGGCTTCAGTTCTTTATGTGGAAGTGGCTGTGGAGGATTTTCTCTGCAGAAAAGATCCTGCGTTCCAGCCTGGAACAGGCTCCCTCTGCTCCCCCTTTCCCTCGGGGTGCTCCGAAGGCTGTGGGAGCCCGGCCAGAGCAGGTCGGTGGTCCCTGCCCCAAAGACAGTTTTTGAGTTAATTGATGGTTAAAGGAATTGTTTCCATTTTAGCCCTGGGATTTATTTTTGGTGAGAACTATAGAGTAAGTGGACAGAGAAGAATCTGCCTGGCATGAACGAGACTCTGAAGAGAGGGACCAATTCCTTCCATTATTGATAACAAAATCATCTTCCCCAGAATAGCAGATGAGGCAAGATTGGCATTTTGAGATAAGGCCGTGATTATTGTCCGTGGATTCCATTACATCCTATTATTTCTCCCAGATGAAACTTTAAATCATCTTTCCTAACTGCAGACCGGTGGGAGTTATTCCTTCCACAGAACCATCCTATGCTATTCCATTAACTTCTCCATTCTTGTTGAGTTTTCTGTTTTGTTTTAATTAATACAGTACCAAATGCCCAGGAATTCCAAACGAAATTCCTTAGGTAAGCACTGGTCTCCAACGAATGGCTGGAAGAACTTAAAATCGTGAGTTAATTATTTAATAGCATTAAGCCAATTCATAATTCAGCATTATTGATGCTGGTGGCTGCTGGTGGGGAAGGAGGGGAAGAGGATGGTGGAGGTCAGCCAGGTGGGAATGCAAAGCTGTGTCCAGCAGGATGAGGGAGGAGAGTGGAGCCAGCAGCAGAACTTTGGGATGGCAGCAGCTCTGCTCCTGAAAGGTTTAGAGGAAGTGCCACTTCTTTGGGAGAGAAAAATGCAGGATAGGGTAAAGTTACAGCTGCTGGAACCAGAAATTAGAGGGGGTCAAAGTTTATGGGAAGGAACTAGAATGAAGGGAAAATCCAGGGAGATGTGTAAAGCTGAGGAAAGGTGAAATGGACAAAGAGAAGACACCCAAAGAAGACCTGGCAACTCCACCTTGCAGCAGGAGGGAACGTTGGGAAACCAGGAGTGGTGAGAGCTGACCTGTGCACGGTGAGGAACTGAGGAGCAGTGGAGGAGGGTTTGGGATCTGAGGCAGGATCGGGTGGAATGTGCAGCAGGGATGGGCCAAATCCAGCTCCTCATTGTGTTGTGTGGACCATAAATCCTCTGGAATAAAACCTGGGTGGGTGGAGGTGTGTGGAGCCAGCAGTGCCCTGGAGCCAGGAGGGACATCCCTGTCCTGGGGGCACCAGGAACAGCCAGGGAGGGATTGTCCTGCTCTGCTCTGCCTGGGACAGCCTCACCTCGGGACAAGGTCTAAAGCTGTTGGAGAGAGACCACAGGAGGGACACGGGGATGGGGAGGGGTCTGGAGGAGCTGAGGGCGCACGGTTCGTGCAGCTGGCGCAGAGGAGGCTGAGCTCAGACCCCACCAGGGGCTGCAGCTCCTCCCTGGGACAGGGACAGCACCCAGGGAGCGGCTGGAGCTGGGCCAGGGCAGGCTCAGGCTGGAGATCAGGAAAGGTTCTTCCCCCAGAGGGAGCTGGGCACTGCCCAGGCTCCCCAGGGAATGGGCACGGCCCCGAGGCTGCCAGAGCTCCAGGAGCGTTTGGACAGCGCTGCCAGGGATGCCCAGGCTGGGATTGTTGGGGTGTCTGTGCAGGGCCAGGGGCTGGATCCATGATCCTGGATGGTCACTTCCCACTCAGGATATTCCCTAATTCCATGAATCCATGAGGGACAGCAGTACATCCCCCCAGCTCCCAGCTCCTCCTGACGTCACAGCAGAAGGGGGAACCTCGGGGCTGACCTGGACTGGAATGTGCCCCATCAGCCCCCCCAAACTGCTCAGGGATCTCCTTCACAGTTTGCAAATCCCACATGGATGTCCAGGCGGACACCTCCCACATGGAGCTCTCTGCCATATTAATTCCAGTATCCCAATATTCCTGTCCCTCCCTCTGGTGGAACAGAGTCCTGGGATCCTCGGTGCCGTTCCAGTCCCTCAGGTCCTTCCCTGACCATCCCTGCTGCAGGAGGACACCTCCCACACGGTGCTGCTCCTGGTGTCCTGCCAGCAGGTCCAAGGGACTCAATTAATGGTGGTTCATATAAGAATATAGAAAAATCTTTATATTAGATCTCTCCTCAGCAAGTTTGGGTTCAATTAACTATTTATTAAAAAGTTTTCCCCAGTGACAAATCCCCTTTCTGCTTAACCCGTGAAATTCCATGACCCATTTAGCCCTGAGCGCACTTTTAGCACTTCCTACAAATAATTAATCCAATCTGAATTAGCGGGATTATGGATGGTCTGATCCTCACTTGATAACGCTTCATTCTTGCTCAGCACTTCCAATTTTGCCCGGAATTATGAGATCTGGGAGGCAAATCAGGAAAGGCTCCTGGTAAATGCTCACAGATCATGATTTAGGAGGAGAATTGCTGCTCTTGATGAAGAATTAGGGACAGAGAGAAATTCTTGCGTGAATAGGATGACATTTATTACAAAAAATTGGGCACAGCAAAGGAGCAAATGGTTGGATTTTATGTTCAGAGGCCGAGGAAAAAAAAAAAAAGAAGATTTAAGGAAAAAGAAGAGAGATGTGAACTTTAAGGAAAGCTTTATGGGTCACATTAGCAAAAGTTACATTTTGGAACAGCTGAATGGATGTTCCCGAGCCCTGATCCCAAATTTGTGCTTTAACTCGGAACTCCGGCTCCTCTTAAATCCTAACCTATTTAATAATATTTGTGGAACTTCCCTCTCCCACCTCCCAGGGCCTCAGGAATCTGGGCAAACATCCAGAACGGGATGAATGGAGCCGGGGGAGGCTTTGCTGTGCTTTCCTTCCAACTGCCTCAGGAGTTAAGTGCTCCCAGCATTCCCAGTGACTCCCACTGGGGTCACCGGTCTGCCTGGCAGCAATGGGGGCAGCAGAATTCCATGGGGATTCCAGCAGGAAGGAGCAGAGCAGATGGGACTGGACTCACTGGGCTCACTGGGCTCCCCAGCTGGGCCCATTCATACCTGGAGAAATTCCTTGGTAACTTCCCAAAACCTGCACAAGCAGAAGGAGCAAACAGGTGAGGGAACAAGGTTCTCCTTCCTCCATCCCTCTCTTCCCTCCCTCTCTTCCCTTCCCTCCCTCCCTCCTGAACTCACGTTTCCCACGTGTTTTCCAGGGAATTTCCCATGGCAGTAACTTTGGACCTCCAAGAGGCCTCACAACACCCAAACCCTAAATTCCAAATCAACTTCCAGCACTCTTAAACAACTCAAAGTCCAAAAATATTGCTTCAGGAATTTGGGAAAGCCCTGCAGTGCTCTAAGGAGTGCTTTGATCTGGGAGCCAGGGCCGCTCAAGCCCTGGAATGGCTGCCCAGGGCACTGGTGGGTCCCCATTCCTGGAAGAGCCAAAAAACCTGTGGATGTGGCACTTGGGGATGTGGGTTAGTGGGGAACACGCTGATGGTGGGATTTGGTGATCACAGAGGGCTTTTTCAACCTGAAGAATTCCAATGATTCTAAGGGACAACTTTTAAAAATTCCTGTTTTCCCAAAGCCTCACCCTGGGGTGAGGTGGGAGCAGCAGACCTGCCGTGTCCCTGCACGCCTCTGGAGCATCATCCCGGCAATCTGCTCCTGCTCCAAACCGAGAGTGCCGGAAAATTGTCCAAGGAAATCCGACCCTGAAATCCCTGGAAATGGAATTGATGCACTGGAGTTAAACCTGGAATCAGTTAGAGCGAGCCCCAGGCAAACCCGGAGGTTGGTTAGTGAGGGACCAGCTCCATCTCTTTGGTTCGTTGGTGTGCATTGGGAACGGCTGGGAAGTTCTTCCAGAGCAGGGGCGCAGCGAGTGCCCCACCATGGGCCCATCATTGCCTTTTCCTGGCAAATGAGAGGGATCCATCCTGGATTTGTTTCTCTTCCAATGGTGAAGCTGCAAAGGTTCGCATAGGGAGCTTCTTCCTGCACCAAAAATCCACGTATTGCTCCAGAAACTCGGGAAAAAATTCCACACTCCTATGGCTGATTTTCCATTCACACCTGGAGTGGGTGCTGAGATCTCCCATTAGTGGCGACACAAGCAGAAAAACATGGAAAACTTCGATATTCCTGTCCAAACCTTTCTGTTGTCCCTTCCTGATGTTGTTATTGATTGCTTAGCCTCCATCAGTTATTGGGAATATTCGATATTGATAAGGCAGGTTCAGACCAGCCCGGTGCCAAGTGGGATCCGTGCATGGATCCAGGGCATGGATGAGACAGATGGCACTTCCAGGATGGTGGGAATGAGGCCTGGAAGCTGCCAGATGGATCCCAGCAAGCAGATCCCAGCAAGCAGATCCCAGCAAGCAGATCCCAGCAAGCAGATCCCAGCTGCCACCGCTTGGCCGAGGGAAATCTGGGAGGAAAACTGGAGTTGTGGATGTGGAGGAGCCACTAAAGTCCCACAGCTTGATTTGTCCCTTCCTGACCCGGCACATTTTATTCCCACTTTTCCTCTGAGCTCCATAAATCATGCAGGACTTTTGGAGCACCACATTCCTGGAGTCCGGGGTGAGTTAATCTGTGCTGGCACCGAGACCACGATCCAAACTCCATTAAACTCCACTTCAGCAAAGTCTGGGATGGCAGGAGATCCAAGAGCTGCTATATCCCAGCAAAATGTCCTCATGGCAGGCTCAAATCCCAGCCACTCCTAGGAATTTAAACATTCCGAGGTTTTAGGGCCTGAGCTCCTCAATAAACCAAGCCGCAGTCCCTGGCTGGTGACAAATAATGCCAGCATCACCCACACCATGGTAGTCCAGAGCTTCCTCAGATGAGAAATTCCCATCAAACATTCCCTGGCTGCTTTTTGCCATTCCCAGAGAGCTTTATTCCTATCCAAAGGAACGGATTTGTCCCTGGATTCTGCTGGAGAGCAGAATGTCACCTTTGCAAAATGACTGGTTTGGGCTGAAAATCAGAAGGGGGTGGAGATGTTCAAGGGAAAGCTGGAATTTTGTCTTTTAACCAGGAAAAAGCCAAATATTCATCCTGAGAAAAGCCTGAGTGCCATTTTTATGTCAGAAAAAACCAGGAAAAATGCAAGGAATAATAAAATAATGTTTTAGAAAAAGATTTCAGCACCTTAGCCTGTGCCTATGCCTGGAATCCCAGCTGACTTCCTTTCAGTAAAATGTTCCTTTTCCATGTTTTTCCGGTGGAAATGGCTTTGAAACCAATCATAAGGCAGAAATAGGGTTCATTTCTTCCATTTGCTTTTCCTTTCTTTTTCCTTTAAGAACTTTCTTCTTTTTTTTTTAAGAGGTGGGGAACAGAATAAAAATCCCTCAGTTTTCAAGGAGCTGCCCCAATATTTTAAATAATATGCACAGAAAACACATTTCTGATAAAAATTAATGTTAATTAATTCAGCCAAACAGAGCAAATTTGGGCTGATTTCAGTCATCCTTGTGGTTTTTCCTTTTCCAGCTTCCAGGCTTTTGCCAGGACCTGCCTGCCAGGAACAATTTTGGGGTTGTGGTAGCAGGGGACAAATCCTTTTCCAGCCACTTTTTCCTCTCATTCTGCCTCATTTTGTCTGAGTTTTACGACGTTTTTTCCATTTTCTGTTTCCTTGGAATCTCCCTTTATTTCCAAGTTCCCTCTCTCCTTTTAGGGGGAGCCTTTGATAGGAAAATGGGCGGAAGAAACTCTCCCGAAAGGGAAACCAGCGTATCTAATCTGGGTGTGTGCCAGGGCATTCCTCCACCTCCTGCACTCCAGGAAAACCAGGGAATCCTTCTCCAGTGACCCCTTTGAGGCTGCTCCACCCCACTGCCCACTCCCACCCCACTGGAGATGTGGAAAATTTGCTTTTGATGGAGTAGATCTGATTTTCCAGCTCCCAAAAGAAGAGCAGCTCCTGAAGTTTGTGCAGGAGCCACAGCTGGTTCCATGGGGATGGGATATCCTTGTTTTATCCCAGTGGGAACGCTCCCATCAAGGTCCCTTTGCATTCCCTGTCTGTAGCTCTCAGCCAACTCCTGACTGCAGGGCCCTTCCCTTTCCATCACACATCCCATCCTTATTCCCAGCCCTGCCAATCACCCGTGGCTGCCCCTGCAGGTCCGAGCCAAGAGGCTGGATGGGAATTCCTGGTGGAATCTGTGTCAGGCATCAGCCACAACTGGATCTGGCAATGCCTGATGGGCTGCAGCTCCTCTGTCCCAGTTTTTTGTCACTTTGAAAAGAAGGAGGAGCTGGGGAGGGACTCCAGGGCTGTTCCTGGCTGGCTCAGAAGGAAAACTTCTTTTCCTGCATCTTTATTTTACAAAAAGATGGACAAAGGAAACCAGGGATGATGCTTTAGAATTTTAGCTTTTATATTTTCCTATATTTGTAATCCTGCAATTCTTTAGTGTGTAGCTCTGAGCTCCATACAGAGTGTGAGCAACTGCTTTTCCCATTTCGGTCAGACACAACAATTCGTCTCCAGGCCTGAGAACCAAGGACACCTCACTGTCTCAGGCCCCGAGAAATGGAAACAAAAGGGAGTTGGGGGGAGCAAACTGAGAGAATGGGACTGCACTGCCTGAAGCTGGAATTGGACAATTAACCTCTGATATGCAAATGGACAGAACTTCTATCTGTCCCAAAAACGTGTGGCTGTGTCCATCCTGGGTGCAGTCTCTGTGAGACTCCTGCACTGCCCAAGGTGCACCCTGGGAAGGCCTTTCCATAAATCCCTGCCCTTTATCCTTAACTCTGCCCAGCCTCTGCTCCAGGGCAGCCTCTCCAAGGCATCAGGGAGCCCTTTAGTGCCTCCTTCTCTCTGTCCCTCTGAGCTCCCACAGACTTTACAGCCCGATCCCTGCAGCCGTGTCCTTGCCCGGCACTCTCCAGATCCATGGAATGCTGCCATGGCCATTTCCTTACTCCTGTATATCACAGGGAAGTGCTGGAATCCCCACCATTCCTGGAAGTGTCCAAAACCCACACAGATGTGGCACCTGGGGACGTGGGTCAGTGGTGGCCTTGGTAGTGCTGGGGAAGGGTTGGACTGCAGGATCTCAGAGGATTTTTCCAACCTTGATTCCAGGATTCCACGATTCCATGGTTCTGTGACTGCTCTTCCACCCACGCCGACATCCCTGTGCCACCACTCACAACCCTGGGATGCTCTCGTGTGTCCCTGCCCTGCTCTGTCCCAAATTTAACCAAACCTGAGCAGTCCTTGAGCCCCATCCATGGCCAGTGGCTGCTGCAGGTGTGTGACCATGTCATGGAGAATCATGGAATCATGGAATGGTTTGGGGGGGAAGGGCTCTTAAAGCCCATCCAGTGCCACCCCTGCCATGGCAGGGACGCCTTCCACTGTCCCAGGCTGCTCCAAGCCCCGTCCAGCCTGGCCTTGGACACGTCCAGGGATCCAGGGGCAGCCACAGCTTCTCTGGGCACCCTGTGCCAGGGCCTCCCCACCCTCCCAGGGAACAATTCCTTCCCAATATCCAAACTAAATTTACCCTTCTTCAGCTCCAAACCATCCCCCTTTCTCATGGCTGTCCTCTGCATCTCCCCTCTCCAACCAGTGACATTTGCACAACACAGACTCCATTTCCCACTTTGACACTTTATTTATCAAAGCAAGAAACCAGAAGATAAAGACTTTCCAGCAACAGCCTGGGATTCTTGGATTCTTCTGAGGTTACCTCTGGAGCAAGTTTTCCCTCTCTCCCTCCTCACGACATCCAGTCAATATTTGAGTTGATAATAAAAATCTATTTTCTTTTCAGCTTCCCTGCCTCAAGAACAACATGTGCCTTGTCTTCCCTTCGCTTTGCTTATCAGATTCCAGCCAAAATGAATGGGCAGAGCTCTTACAAACAGAGAAATTAAATGAAAACAACACCAGTGCCAAGTTCTCTGCAAACACAGGAGTGAAATGAAAAATGCCACTCGCTGGAGATTCACCCAGCACGTTGAATTATTATCTGTCATGGCCTGTTCCTACATTTGTCCTTTCCCTGGGGTTGATAAATAAGACTTCCCACAAGTTCCGGAGCTGTAGCAGGAGTTGGGGAGCACATTCTGTTCATAAATCTCAGGACTATCTCCCTGACTCGCCTGGCAGCCCCATTGCTCAGAAGCCCTGCACTTCCCATGTCCTGCTTTTCTAACGGATAACTTGGAAATCTTTCTTTCCCCGATCCAGTGGCCAGGCTGATCCAGCTGTGCCTGCAAGTCCTGATTTCCAAGAGAAGACCTTCGATGCCCCACAGTTCTTTGGGCAGATTTTGGGCCTTCACGGGGTTGGATTCTGGTGTTGGGGCTGTTTTATGGCTGAGCAGCCCCAGGGGCTGGTACAGCTGGGAAAAAGGAAAAACGGCAATCCTCTGTCCCCAAATGGGCTCACTGCTGCCAAAAAAACCCAAATCCCATCTCCCGTGAAAGCCAGGCCTTGGAGGCACCATCTGTGCCCTGTCCTTTGTGCAGGGAGCAGGGAAAACATCCTCGAGCCAGAGGGGAGGGATGGGGCACATGGACCACCCTTTGAAGGGGCTGTAGGTGAGGAAATCAGACTTGGGCCACTCATTGATGGACACTGGAGGGGAAATGAAATCAGTAGGAAAGAAAAAAAAAAAGAAAAAAACCCAAGAAAACCCCAATCTAAATCAGGTTTATCAAGATTGCTAACAGGAATTTTTTGTTTGGAAGCAGAGCCCTGCAGGACAGGGCTCAGGGGCCCAGGCCTGGAGGTGAGGAACATTTTTAATCAGGAGTTTCCAGCCCATCAGCCCCTCCCTTCCCCCGATTTTCTCCCTGCTGCTCCCTCTGCCTCATTTCCACAGGAATATGAGGATTCCAGCTGAAGTCTCCTCAGTTTCTCCTCATGGAGCAGCTGTTCCAGCTGTCTCATACCCTGAACTGGGATCTGTTCCTACCTTCTCCTTGTCTGCTGGGCCTCACCTGCAGAATCCTGCCCTACATTTGGTCTGGAATGTGCCAGATCCCTTCTCCCTTATTTTTGGATGTCCCTGTGTTCCCTGGGAGCACTGGCCACCCTCCTGCTCCAGGGTTTTCCTGTGTTCAGGGACCTCTTGGGTGACAGCACCTCAGGGTTTGAGGCTTCCTTGTGGAAAAATGGCTTTATGCACAAGTTCAGTTTTTAAAATTATGCTTGAAAAAATTCCTATTTCTCCCACATGTTGGTGTTGTGGGAATTATCACAGAATCATGGAATGGTTTGGGTTGGAAGGGAGGTTCAAAATCATCCGGTGCCGCCCCTGCCATGGGCAGGGACACCTTCCACCATCCCAGGTAGCTCTGAGCCCCGTCCAGCCTGGCCTTGGACACTTCCAGGGATCCAGGGGCAGCCACAGCTTCTCTGGGAAACCTTTTCAGAGAGATCCCAGCTGGTTCTGCAGCCCAGTATGTGCTGGCCTGGTCACTGGTGCCACAGCAAAGCTCAGCAATGCTTTGGGTTGGCAGATCCTTCAGACAGCTGCCCATGGATGCGCTGGACTCACTGGGAAAATCTCTTCCCATGGAAATCCAGGTGCCTGAGCTGTTCCCGCTGTGGCTGTGTCATCTGGAAAATCAGCGGCACGGAGCAGAATGGGCATTTGAATTCCTTTTGGAATGTCTGGTGGCCGCAGGTGCCTGTGGCCGTGTCCTGCGCTGTGACAGCTGCGCCTTGGTCACGGCTCTGCACGGAGCACACCGAGGACAGCCCAGAGACAATTCCCCTCTTGCCATGGCAGGATCGGCTTCCGAGGGCAGTGTAACTCTGTGTGCAGCCAGGGATTTTTGTCTGGAATTAGATTTGCTTCTCCAAACCACTTTTACCTCCGAGGTAAAATTACATGCCTTACAACTTGCTTTAAATAGGGGAACTTTTCCACTTCCAAAGCTCCATGTGGCTGCCGGAGTTTTGCCCTCCAATGTAACTATTTATTCCCCTATTCCTGCTTTTTTGTTTTGAATTGAAAATAGTCTCCATCTCCTGTCTGCTCCTGGCTGGAGCTGCATTGTTCATCAGACATTTATTAGCTTGTCTGGTGCCTTGGCTATTATTCCTCCTTGAGTTTTCTCACTTCCTCGAGTTTTTGTTCCTTGACAAAATAACAAAAGCCTCCCTTTCCCTGGCTCATTTTTATCCCTTCTCAGCTTCTCCTTATCACACTCTTTTCTTGTTTCTATTATCAACACGCTCGGGCAGGGCCTTCTGTCTGCACACCCCGAGTCTGAGTCTGGCTGCACAGCAGGGCTGGGCTCCTGCCAGCTGCAATTTCACTTTCTTCTCATTTCTCCGAGCTGGTCTTGCTGGACTGTGCTGCCCAAATCCATGAGCTGCTGCTCACTAAGGGTAGGAACAGATTCCATATTTCAAATAATCTCTGCATTAGCTACTTCTGGACACAGTGAAGAGCCCAGCTCTGGGTAAACCTGAGCCTTAGCGGGATCCCCATTTCCTTCAGCTACATTCCAGAATCATGGAATATCCTGAGCGGGAAGGGACCCACAGGGATCATCCCGCCCAGCCCCTGGCCCTGCACAGCCACCCCAACAATCCCAGCCTGGGCATCCCTGGCAGCGCTGTCCAAATGCTCCTGGAGCTCTGGCAGCCTCGGGGCCGTGCCCATTCCCTGGGGAGCCTGGGCAGTGCCCAGCACCCTCTGGGGGAAGAACCTTTCCTGATCTCCAGCCTGAGCCTGCTCTGGCCCAGCTCCAGCCGTTCCCTGGGTGCTGTCCCTGTCCCAGGGAGCAGAGATCGGAGCTGCCCCTGATGAGTGTCCCCTCAGTTTCCTCTTCTCCACCTGAACATTCCAAGTGATCTCATCCTCAGCTTTCCCTGGAGCTCTCCCCCATCCTCCTGCCCCTCCCCTGAACACTCTCCAGCAGCTTTAAATCTGTCTTACCCTGTGGCACCCAAACTTTCCATCCCACTGCAGCTGGATCGCTGCCAGCAGGGACTGGACCTGAGCTCCACCTTGCAGGTCACCAGCCCTCCAGGGAGTCCAGGAGCCCCTGGGATGCCTTTCCCAGAGCCAGGCAGCCCCTGGGACTGGGCACTGAACGTCTTTGGGCTGAAATGGCCCCAGTTGCCACCTCGTGTCTGGCTCAATATAGCAAGACACACACGTCACATCTACATTTATCCCCAAAATGTTCATGTTCCAGGCCCTTTGGGTGGTATTTTCCCTCATTCTAAAATAAAGGAGACAATCACACCTTGCTCTATTTTTTTTTTATGGGAAGCATTGCGCAGTTTGGCTCCCAAAATAGCGTGTTCTGTATTCCCACATGCATCACCTGATGGAGAAATCTGGAAGAGTTGGAGATCCCTGTTCTTTAATTAAATGGTCAAATCGATGGGAACTTGGGAATACTTTGAGTGCTGGCAGGTAACTGAGCTCCCCTCGTGCTGTTCCTGCTCTCCTGATCCTGAAACCACCAGAGCAGTGTGAGGGTGATACATCCAGCCAGGCATGGGGACACTCCTAACACAGGAAAAATCCATCCGCAGTCCTCTGGCCAAGGGCTGAGGGGTTTGGGAAAGACAGAACTTCCTGGGGAGGTGCAGGGAGAGTGACCAAGAGCCTCAGTGGCTCATGGAGGGAAGGATTTTGTCCCCATTTGGGCACTAAAGTCAAGTCTCTCTCTACACAGAACTCAC